>JAXDDW010000239.1:0-15000 GCA_034670385.1 Hoplostethus mediterraneus
GAGAACGAGAGTCTAGGACTGTACATGGCATCACCACCCCCCCAGGACAGCCGAGTCCCCTGGGAGAGCTTCATAATCTCAGGACAGCCTCCCGTGGCCTTCTGGGAAATCTACAGGCACGCGCTACAACAGATTACAGAGCTGACTTCCTGCTGACTCAGCAGAAAACACAATGAACCACATGATTGGAGAGCTGCAATCATTTGGTGTGGAGGGACACAGTTTGTGTGTGTATGTGTGTGTGTGTGTGTGTTTCAAAATCTTTGTGTACAGATCTTTGTGCATGTGTACGTGTGTGTATGTATGTGTGTGTGTCTTTGGGTGCCTGTTTGTGTATCAGTTCTGCATTTTTGTGCATCCATGTCTGAGTGTGTGTGTGTGTGTGTGTGTTTATGTGTACATGTACAGTATGTCCAAGGTTTGTGTATTTGTATCTGCATGTGTGTGTATGTGCGTATGTGTTTATGTGTTTATGTGTATATGCGTGGCCAAGTCTGTGTGTGTATATGTGTGCATGTGTTTGTGTGTGTGTGTGCGCGTGTGTGCGTGTTGGGGAAAGGGATCTCTTGGGGTTTGAGTGATGCTGATTGGTCCAGATATTGACCACACTCCTTACTGCTGCTTTCCAATGAGTTTCCATTAAGCAGCATCCAGCCTGTTATATCCAAAGTAAATAATGAGAGAGAGAGATGGAGTTTCCATGCTCAGGCAGTACTGGCCATGCACATACATACATGTCAATAAAGCACAGTGAATTGAATTGAGTTGAACAGAGAGAGAGAGACGGTGTTGAAAAATGCAGCATGGCCAGCAGCCAGCAGTTTGTCTCCTGCCTCAATGCAAGGCAAAATAAGTAGTAAGAAAGTGTTTTAGAATGAGGTTATGCTTGCAGAATGAAAACACGCTTTCGGATCATGCACAAGCAGAATGAGGACCGGCTCTTTCAGCATGAGGATGTGCACGCAGTAGTTGCACGTCATTGAGCAGCTTGGATCACACTAGTTTAAGGAAACCAGAGATATGAATGCATTTTGGCAGAATGGCAGCGGAGAGAGAATGTGCACATCTCACATAATTTACTCATTCGATCATAATCATATGTTTACGTTTTTAGATTTGATTTATTGTCATTTTTTCTGTTTCCTTTTCCTTCATTTATCCATAATTTCTCCTCTTTTATGCTTTGGCGACACATGTATTTAGCCTGCAATGTCATGCCAATAAAGCAAGTGGAAATTGAAAATCGAAATTGACAGAAGTATGTATGAGTATGAAAAAGAAAGCAAGAGTGAAGAAGTGGAGGAATGTAGAGAAAGGGATGGGTGGAGGAGGAATGGAGGGATCGATGCAGGAGAGGAATAGGGGAAGTCAGGGAAAAGAGAAAGCAAGAGAGAGATGCAAAAAATGGCAAGAGATAAAATAGATGGACTGAGAGACCAACCGACATGTTGAAAATGCCTGTTAGCCCTGTTGTATATAGGCCTGTATGACAGAGCCACAACCAGGCAAGCGAGACATAAGTAGTTCTGTTGTGAAGCAGTTGACAAGGTCTTGGTCTGAATCGATCGGTGTGATGAGAAAAGTGGAGAAAATTGGGTCTGTGTTGAAAATGGTTCAGATATGAGGAAAAAAGGAAGGCAGTTGATCAGGAGGAAGAGGAAGAGGATGAAGAGGAGAAGATAATTGTGAGTCAGAGCTCTAGTTTCTAGTTTCTATATAAGCTGTCTGTCTGAGGCCTCGCTCCACTTTCCCTCCAAACTAGGCTGAAACGTCCTGGAAGGAATTGATTGCCACACTCCAGACAAAAGTGCCAAGTACTTGAGGTTTGGCAGTCTGGGACGTACACACACACACACACACACACCCATATGCTAACATGCTCAGATACACGGACACAGATACATGCACAGATACATTAGTGGATGCACCAACACACACACACACACACACACATGCACACACACACAAAGATACGCACACTCAGACGAACACAAATTCACACACACACACAAATACATTTGCATGAATGCACAAAACACGCATACATACACACACACACACTGGCACACATACTGTAGGCTTGCACTTTTGAGCGCACACACAAACCTATGTACACTAGTGCACATTCACACATGCACACATGCGCGCACAAGCAATATAAAGAGATTGAGAAGGGGAGCAGGAGAAGTAATGCAGATGCAAGTTTAAATAACAGCCATGTTCAGGCGGTGACACACAGATCATAAAATACAATCTTTAGAATCAGAACTCAGAAATCACACTGAGATGAAGTGTGACCGTAGCCGAAGACAGAACGGCAGAGCAGAACTCAGCTCAGTTAGGACAGGAATGCATCCTGCAACATCTAACCTTTACGATGGAAATGTCACACGGCAGCCTGCAAGCTATTTATGGTGTGGAGTTGGAGCCACCTGCAGCGTTACCCACAAGGAGGAGATGATCCTGATCTGTGGAGAAGGTATTGGAGGTATTCATATTCCCATGAAATACTGACAGTAGGAACGGTGGTTGCAGCAGAGCTTCTGAGAAGTGGCTTGGACGTCGAACAGCCTTGTCACTGGAAATGAGCACGATGTCGTAAAATACAAATAACGAGCTGCATGACAAGTGAGAGAAATACTTTTCACTACCAGGAAAGGATTAGGTGGAGAAGACTGGACTAGACGGGCGGAGACATTTAGCTTCAACTCCGACGACCCAGAGTCCCAACTCAACTTGAACTCCCAACTCATTCATCTAAGTTTTTCTCATTTAACCATCACCAAAACCTTAACCTAACCTTAATCGCAGTTTTAGTTGCCTAAACCTAACCATAACTGTAACAGTAACCAAAGTTGTTTTAGCTGAAGCCTAAACTTCACCATTAGTTAACCTTTTCATGTGATATCCCATAGGAAGGCAAAGTCCAAGAAGAGATCTCATATTTCTACCTTTTATTTCTCCCCTTGACACAAATGAGCTCTTTAACACTAAGATGAGACTAAAGGGATTTTCTCCTGTTTCTCATGTTCAACCCAAGAGAAACATGTCACACATCATACATCAGCATGTTTATTTTACTCTGATCGAAACAAAAGATCTCCAAATTCTCATCATTAAGAGTCATTTGACTCTCCTGAATGTCTCGATGAGACCATGAGATCAGAGAACGACCTCAAAGAAAACTCACTATCATGTTTTTTGTTTCCTATGATTTGGATGTTTCTTCTCAAACATGCAGTTTTCACATCCTGCTGCATTTTGCTATTGGAGCCACAGGGGCAGCAGCCATGTACCAGGAGCTTCTTACCATCGTATATGTCACATGTTAGCATCTTCATTTCCTATTTCTATTTCCTAAAACACTGTTTCCTCTGGGAAACAAGTGAACATGGCGTGTCCAAGATGGTGACCTGTTTATTTGAGTAAGTTTCGCCTTGTGAATGTCTCACAGCAGCCCTGTTTACATTTTTCAGGACCCTCTGTCTCTCTTTTAACTGTTTAGACAATTTAATAAACTGCTCAACAGTATAGAGACATGTTCAACAGTATAAGGGGGGATTCAGTGTTACATAGCAGAGTAACAGTGTTTATCAGCACCGTTTGTCACGGAAATACCACAGTAGCTCAGCATATTTCCTCTGTGTGTGGAGAAACTATTCAGTGTTTGATATTTACATTCCAAAATGACATAACTGTGTCATGCATACACTTTCAAGAAGACCAAAACTCAGGTTCGTGTGGTATTAATATTATTAGAGATTCAAGATTCAAGATTCAAGAAGTTTAATTGTCACATACACATACATGTAGTGAAATGAAAAGTGGCAATGCTCACGGGAATGTGCAAAGGGCAGAATACATAGTATTTAACAGTAAAAAAAACCAACACTATATTTACAGCATGAAAAAAAAACAACCTTCGGGCATTGCATCCTGCACAAACATTGTTCTCTTTTTTAGGTTATTTTTGCCTTTATTTGATAGTTAGCAGTAGAGAGAGATAGGAAACATTCACACACATGTTCACAAATAACTGTTTCTCCATATGTGGCTTCGACTTGACCTCCTGTTGGTTTCTTGTAATGTTGGTGATCTGGGACTGAAGCTTGTGCCACTGTTCCAGTCAGTGGAAGTCGATCTGGATGACAGCATCTGATAAATGACTACAATGTAAATGTAATAAAGCTTGTCATCTAAATTTGGTTTAGTTTATTGTTCACACTCATATTTGCCCCACTCTGAAGGGCAGAGCAGAGGATCTAAGCAAATGAAAAAAGAGGTGTGTGTAAAAGAGGGATGGGAGAGAAAGACAGAAAAAGAGAGAGAGAATGAGAGTAGAGAGAGAAGAGGAGTACAGCTGTGTGGAAAATGTACGACTCCCTATACATACGTGTGTGTGTGTGTGTGTGTTATGTCAGCCTGTACTACCAACAAGACATAGGCGCTGGAAGTAGGGGTGCTGAAGGTGCTGCAGCACCCCCTCTGGTTGTTAGTGGAAATTTAGTGTCAGAATACTGTATTGTATAATTTTCAATAAAGACAGAAAAAGCTGATGCTTGCATCTGTGTCAATCCTGGTTTACACCAGGATTTGCAGGCGTTGTTGTGGGGCTGGATGTAACTACGTATGGCTTATCTGACCGTCCTCTGTAACGATTGGTATTTGGTAGGCTACAATATATGAATCAGTGTTGAGCAAATTACTTTTAGAATTTATAATTTAAAATGTGTTCATTATGAAAATATATTCGCTGTTTTCTGATCGTTCAAAAAGACGTAGGCCTATTAATAGCAAAAATGATAAGACATTAATCCACGATTATTATAACCTCAAAATATTTTTTATTATTTATGTGAGAAATGAATTGGTGTTGTTGTCTCCAAAGCGCATTCTGTTCATAATCATTATGTCATCGCTTTACCAGCACAAACTATTTGTCGGTTCGAATTTCAGCACCCTGAACTCAAAACATCTTCCCGCGCCTATGCAACAAGACACTCATTATCATTGATAACCTGATGCCACTCCATACCATTCATCATAACAATCTCTTTTTTTTAAAAACACAAACCAACATTTCTTCTGTTTCTTCTGTCAAGGTTGAAGAAGAAAAGCAAAAGTCTACTGCCGCTGAGGTGCCTTTGAGCAAGGCAAGGCACCCACGCTCACTCCAGCAGTAGAAGACTGGTTGTACTGGGCAGCTCCCAGTCTGGATGTGTGGAACAGTATGAAAAAATGCTGGATAAATAGAATTTTTAAAAAGAACTGCAAAAAAATGGTTAATACTTTAGTTCAGTATATTTATGGTCAGTGGTGAAAAAGTCTGTATCTATGACATGTGATCTAAACTCAAGTGCTTTTTAATGCGCTGTTCTTCCATTGAGAAGTTAGTCCAGTCATGCAAAACATATTCTACTCTCTACAGTTGTTTTGTTTTTCAGATGTGAAGTTGAGCTTATATTTCAATCCTGAATGGCATTAAAAACTCTTAAATTTAAGTTGATGAAACTTGCAGACACCCTGGGATATGTATGTTCTCATAAATAGTACAGTATGTTCATTTTGCTAAAAAAAAACCTTAAACATCATTAACTACATCAATCCATGTCTCTAAAACACATCTAACAAAAATAACTGTAATATTCCTAAAGGGACGTTTGGAGTGTCTGTGGTATTCAATAGTGAGTTTACATTGACATTATTGTACTTTATGGTATTTGTCCTATGGTATTACCGTAGGATTTTCTGTGGTGTCATTTTTACCTGTATGGTATTTTTATAGTTTTGCTGTGACATTTGTTTAGTGTCGTTTGTAAATGTATTGTGTGTGAATGGCTCTTTTAATATTCTCATTTGTTATTATTATTGTTTTAAATGGTTTATTAATGGTTTTATTGTTTATTTTACAATTTTGTGCTTATATTCTGTTTTTCTTTTTTCCCCCTGCAGTAGCCAAGTACTTTTTCTGCTGCAAGAACCCAATTTCCCCACAGGGATCAATGAAGTTGAATCATTTCTTACTATAGGGGATCCAGCAAAGAGAGGCTCCATCCAGCAAAACTCAAATATTATTCAATATTTCTGCTCCACCTGGTCACACATGCCTATCCTCCAGATCACATGACCAACAAGATGCTCCAACCCCCTGTAAGCGCCCAATTATCATCAGTCATCTGCTGCCAATCTCTTATACCTAAACCAGCCACATATCAATTCCCAGACCACATACCTCATACAGCACCATTCAATTCTTCTCAGTGTGTGGAGAGAAATCTATTTGGCTGAATCCTGTGGATTTATTTAGTGCTGGAGTCACTAGATCACGGTAATGGTGCTTACACATAGAAAAGACATCATTCCCACTTGCTGTCGCGCTTTCCACCTCTCGTTCACTGCATCTCTCTATCCTCCATCTCTCATTTCTAAATAATGTTCTCACCCTTTTTTTCTCTCTCTCTCTTTCTCTCGCCACATCTCTGTATCCTCTCTCTATCAATTCCACCTTTCCCTCCCACCATTTCTCTCACGTTCTCTCTTGCTCTCTCCCTTTCATTCCCCCATCCATTTTCAATCCCCTCCCATCGTTGTTCCTGTATGCCATAACACATGGAGAGGGGACAGAACACAGACACACACACACACACACGCACACATATTCTCTCTCTCTTTCGCTCAGTGTTTAATTTAATTCAATTCCTCATGCTTTATTGGCATTAAAGTAAATAACAACATTGCGAAAGCACCTAGAAAATTAGCATTTCTTTGCATGAAATCCCTTTCCTCGCTTGTTTCAGTGTGTGTGAGTGTGTGTGTGTGTGTGTGTGTTTCAGTCCCTGGACACTGCAGGATCTGGGTTGCTGCATATTAAGCTCCCATACCCATTTTCTCTCTCTCTCCCTCTCTCTGTCCCTCTCATTATATATGGATCTCTCACACAAGAGGAGGTGGGTGGGGATGTGGGGGAGGTGGGGGTGGAGAGGACGGCAGGAACAAGAAGCGAAGAACAAGAAGCAAGAATGGGGAGGAAATACACTGTTAATGTTACACTGTTGAGACAAAACGATACATTCAGCTCACGGTTCGGTTCGATACACAACATTATCGAATTATCAGTTTATCATAGTTTAAGCAAAATCATTAATGAAGACAAATATGAACAAAAAAATCTTTATTTTTGAAGAAAGCAAAAACCAAAGTGCAAACCATGAACACAAAACATTTTTTTTTAAATCCAGAGAAATTTCACACTAGAAAAGTAGTGCAAAGAGAAACAGCCAAGTTAAGACTCAAACACAAGAGCTAACCATGTGACTGGGGTTTTCATTGTGATGTTGTACATGGTGCAGCATGTTGCTAGTGTTACTTGTAAGGCGAGGCTCTCTTACAATACTCGCAAACAGTCTTCGTCTTGTCAGTTGTGTTGTTGCTGTTTTCCTCCTTAGCGGGAAACCCCAAACTCCTCCAAAACTTGACGGAGCGTCGTCAGTTTGGCCAGAGTCCATCTTGTCTCCTACTACGTCTATACAGTAGTGAGTTCAGCCGGGCTCACTGGAGGTGTGATGACCCAAGCTAAAACGTGTTAGCCCTGTGCTCTCTGGGGTTCAAACATAATTTCTTAGATGGATATATATATATGGATATTGATATAGATGGATACACTGCTAAAGTAGTGAAAGTAGGGGAGCCTTGTAGTGGGTCCGGTCACCGTGGTGGAACCAGTTACCTTATTTGTTCACTTCCACCAGCCAGATGTGAAAAGGTTAAAACTGTGTATCTGAAGAAGCCTGTGGAGATGGTTGGGTGGCTATACCTCAAGGGTCGGGGTGAAAAGAGGAAGAGACGAAAGTAGTGTGTGGAAACGGACCTTTCCGTGTGTGTGTGTGTGTGAGATCCAGTGTAAGTGGAACAGTTGGGCAGCATCTGTGTCCTTGACAAGGCTGTATGTTCCCTCTGCCCCTACCCGCTGTCCCTTTGTACCCACAGTACAGTACACACACTCGTTACCTGAACAAGAGGACACACACACACACACACCAACACACACACACACACACACACACACATATGCAACGTTATTATCTACCTGGATTTGTCTTTTCTTGTGAGATTTGTTAACTAATGTTGCGCTGGTATGTGCATGGATCAGCTATGTTGTGTGTGTGTTGTAATGTGTTGTTGTGTGCTTGTACTCATGCCTGTGTGTGTGTCGATGTGTGAATGAATGTCTGCTTGTGTCTATGCACGTCTGCATTTATGCATATATATGAGGGTGTGTGTGTGTGAGAGTGTGTGTGTGCATGCGTGTGAGTGTGTGTGTTCAGCAGACAGCACGTGTGTCCTTGTCTGAGCTGCTCAACAGGACAGGACACACACACACATACACACGATAATTATATTAGTTTTGGATACAGACCAAAAGCACACACACTCAGCCAAGAACTCAAGTGTGGTTTGCAGTATTATGATTCATTGATTTGCCATTGACCAGAGCCACACCACAGATCAGAGATGGTCACAATTGAGAATTAGTCCCATTTTAATCCAATTTACGGATTAAATCCATTAAATCCAATCCATTTAAAAACTACTACTACTACTACTACTACTACTACTACTACTACAACTACTACTACTGTTACTACTACTGCTACTACTACCACAATCAGGGAGCAACCAAAAGAGGAGGGATCAAGGGAGGAGAAGAGGCAGGGGCAGAGGCAGAGGTTCATGATACTGGAAGAGAAAGGACAGAAGGACATTACATTACAGTCATTTCGCAGACACTTATCCAAAGCAACTTACAATAAGTGCATTCAACATAGGTAGGTAGAGAACTACTAGTCACCAGAAATCACAAGTGCATTTCCTTCCTAAACAAGCAACTAAGAGTAGAACCAGTGTTGAGGTAGAAGAGCAATACGTTATCTACCTACTTTTTATTAAAACAAAAGAGACAAATAAGTGAAGCAGGGGGGAGGAAAATGTGAAGAGGGAGGTTGGAGGAGGTAGGAGGAGAGAGGGAGGAAAGAAGGAGGGGGTAAGAGTAGGTGGGAGGAGAGAAGGAACAGGTGGCAGGAGAGATGGAACAGGTGGGAGGAGAGAGGGGGGAGGTGGGAAGGGAGAAGGAGGAGGAGGGAGGGAGGTTAGAGGTTTGAGATGGAGGGGTAGAGGAGGAGAGAAAGGAGAAATAAAGGTTTAGGGCCACATGGGAAAAAACACCTCTTCCTCAAAGACAAATCAATGTCACCTCTACCTCTGCATGCCTGCAGGGACAAAGAAACACACACACTCACACACACACACTCACAGACAAACAGCTGCTCAAATCACGTGCCTGCCGAATGCAAACCTCACCTTCCCTGGCTCCCTACACTCCATCAGTATCAGACACACACACACACACACACACACACACACACACACACACATTCTTGTACTTGCTACATAGTGAGGTCTGGGTAAATTAACCCACAAACTGAGGACCCCTTTTTCTGTTTCACTTAGGAACACAGCAATTATCATTCTGGACACTAGATGCCACCCTTTCCCTAATTATAACCTCAGATTAGCTGAAATAACTGAGAACAAGACACGTTTTTAATCAACATTAGTAAGGACCATCCTTGTTGCTAGGCATATTTGAGTGGCATTGCTCACAGTATATAAATGCTAGTATTCTTTAGTGTTTGAAAGTAAACATTATCTGAATGTAGCTACTTAAGTAAAATACTATCAGCCCAAAGAACATGGTCATATTTATAATTATTATTATTGTTTCACATTCTAGGTATTTTTCAAAAATTGTGTTATATTCCCTTTGAAAATGTAACTTTTACTTTTAAGAAAAATGTTTTTACTACCCTGAGTTTCCATAAGTTTGTCAAAAATTACCTGTATTCAATGGAAGTTTATAGTAACTTTTTATCCTTATGAATTGTTAATTTCAGGTATCATTTTAAACCACTTGACTAAAATCATTATTTCCTTTAGAAAAATGAGAGATAGCAGATAGCATACATTTCTTATCAAAAAGACTGCTTCTTATACGGGTCACATTTCTGAAATTGCCCCAGTGGCAGCAATTAGAATTAGCAAGTATTTTGCAGTTTGTTCAGTTTAAGAATCACAGGTTGAGAAATGGAGGCTAATGGTCCATCATTAAAACACAAGCCTTTTCCTGATTTGAACTATTTTGTGCGGACAAAATATTTTACGTCTTTCCATGATGGACTTTTCAGGACAGAAGACTCTTTTTTAATGCAGAGCTGGCAGTCTCTTTGCTCCAACCAGCCTCTGGAGAAGTGTGTGAGACAAGAACTTTGGTTCCATGTGTCCTCTCGCTAGTTTTTTTAAGGCATTCTCTGCCCCATTTTGAGAAGCTTTGATTGAGTTTATAGTAACATGCAAGGGACAATAAAATGTATGAGTCAAATTAAAACAAAACACTTGAAATCTGAACACTTGAAAAGTGAAATTCTATCATAAGATTTTGGAATCCATCATTTGAAAGATGCTATCCCGGCCTGTGACAAGATGACTGGTGGCATTTAAGTAAAACTCACTACTGAATATTATTAAAATTATTAGCTATCTTGAGCCTGCTAATTACAAAATAGTGACAATTGAAAGCCAATAATATTCATAATAATTTACTAATCTGTAATTTTTAAATATTGAGCAATCAACTTCAATAACTTTTCTTTTTTCACATTTGTCATAAATGTTAGCACAAGTCACATAGAATATCCAAAGTATATTATTTATATAAATAATGTATAGATAATTAAGTGACTTCTGTTGTCTAATGAGTCCTTGAAATTCTACATAGGGTGAATATATTGTAGGCTTTAAAATAGAGGAGGGACAGGTGCTTTCAACACACATACATACACACCTGGTGATCCGTAATGAAGTGGTTATATAACATCTCATCTTCCCCCCTCCTTACACACACACACACAGGAAAGGCAAGTGTGGTGTGTTTCTCTCTCACAAACATACACACTCTTTCTCTCTCGTATGCAAACAAACACACACCCCCAGCCACACACACACTGGGGTAGCTCAGTGGTATCTCAGCAGAGGTCTTTACCTCTGGCTGCTTAGCCTTCTGTCTCCTCCTGGACAGACCCCTGAGACACAGCCAGTCTGACAGACTGATGTCAGCATGTGTGTGTGTGGAGAAGAGGCAGAAATGGTGTGTTTTGTTTTGCCTGTGTTGTTTCTGCAAGAAAAAGAAAAACAAATTTGTATGTTTGTGTACATGTATGTATCCTTTAGGGTTGGACTGATATATTGGTTTGCCGATACATCAATCCATTATTGAAATTGAATAGAATTTTTGAAAAAAGTCTGATAAGCAAGTCCATGTTGCCCACCACCAATATGATGCAGTTGGTTTGATTACATTACAGTCATTTAGCAGACTTACAAAGGTACTTGACACTATGTGGGTATCAACCTCAATCACAAGCTCTACTGACTGAGCTGTCTGGGCTAGAATAGTCGAGAACTGATCAATACCACACTGAATCCTCACAAGTATGCATGAATATGTTTTGATGCTATGAGTGTTCAAACCCCGAAGGGGTAGAACAATTTTAGAAAGGCCACGCCCCTCACACGGTGCATCCAATTGACTTGAAATTTGACACACAAGTCCAGCTCAAGGTGCTCTACAAAAAAGCCTCAAGAACCACTAAGGGCCAATCTCAATTCTCATTTTCACCCCTACGGCTTCGGCTTGGCCCTACCCCATGGCCCTCGCAACCGAGGGCCAAGGGATAGGGCTAGAAAATATCTCCCTAAGTATTGGGACAACCCTTAGACGCTGATACGTCATCGATGACGTTTACATTAGCAGACGGGACGAGTTTGTTATCGGAGATTACTATGGCAATAATGGTATTATCACAGTGACATTTGCCGTTCATCTGATGGAGATAGAAAAGCATGGACACTCGCGATCCGTTCACAATTTATACTTTTCACGCTACCAATCGATCAAGCAAGTCATCAAATAAAAAAGACCACTGCTTCATTACCAGTCCACTTCATGACAGAATAGCGTTAGCGGTGCTCTGTAGTCTAGCAAGCCGTGCTCCTAACGTTACCCTGCCAGTCTGCACTGGTATTAGAGGAGCCGTAACAAGTGCAGCAACTTCGCTGATGGACTTTAGTTATATTTCGTTATATGCCATCAAAGGGGAAAGGCGACATGTAAATATGTCAAAATGCGGGACTGTCATGCACAAATCAGCCTAAAAACAATGTTGTAACGTAACTAACTAGCGAAGTAGAGACATCGGAATATTAGCGATTTTTTGTTATGCTTGTTATAAAGAAACGGTCTATAATACATTGAAACGACATTAAACTAAGATAATACCACGGTTAGAATATTTTTAAAATCTTTATCAACGAAGAAAATACTACATTTGTGGTTCACTTTGGATGGTAGTGTAGCAGTCCCCATGATCTTCCTGTTGATTCGCAGGGCATTCTGGGAGATTTCTCCTAGCCCTTGGTTTGAAGTGTGCCTCTGAAAAATCTCTGTTTCGAGGGCTATGTAGCCCTCGCACTTGGCCCTACCCCTCGATCACAAGAGTATTGGGACACCCCTACCCCTTCACGTGAACGCGCAAAATGGAGGGGAAGGGCCAAGGGGTAGGGCCAAGGGGAGAATTGTGATTCACCCTTAATTCCGCTTGACTAGATTTTCCGCCATTTTGAATTTCTTTACTTTTGAATCTTCTCCTAAACTGTAGGTCCGATTGCTACCAAATCTTCCGTGGATACGTATTGGACCAAGCTTATCAAAAGTTGTATAAAGCTTGCTGATATCTTATTTAGTTTTCAAGATATTGACCAATGAACTTCAAAAGGGTGCGGCTCAGCACAGAAATAGACAACAAAGTCAACAACGGTTAGGCCAATCATGACAAAATGTGCAGGATATGTCCACATAATTACCTTGAAAGTACCCTGAAAGTTTAATTAAAAGCAACCACTAGGCAGTGCTACAAGTGCAAAGAATGTGTGTGGCATAACACAAACCAGACTATAAATCAGAAATTGTTTGTCCAATCATTACAAAAGTCACCGGATGTTTCATAACAATGTTGAACCACGTGTGTAAAATTATTTTGAAATCGCTCAATAGGGGGTGCCACCAGTTCCAAACATGTGCATGGGCCTGGCTCAAATTTGGCCATAAATCAATAACAGTTTGTCCAAACATTACCAAACTTGGTGGACATTTTTAATTAAGCTGTTGAAACACTTTCCCAAATAGTTTTTGAAATTGACCAATAGGGGGTGACGGCGTTGTCAAACAAGGGTGTGGGCCTGGCGCAAAGTGTACATGAGTTTTTCCATATGGGTGTAACCCACATTAAAATATGATTATAAAATAAGTAGATTTTTATAAATGAAGTTACAAATGAATTAGGCTACAATTAAAAATGTTGACACTAAATAATTTGCAAGAAGAAACAATTAAAATGTATGCTTATACAAATTCATAGTGAAACATTCCCCTTTAATTAGTGAATATCCCTTTAAGAAAGACGTTGTTTTATTTCCTCTCTTCGGAAAAAAAGTTGCAGCACAGGTGCAGAGTAAGAACGTGTACTGCAGAGAGAGAAACGGAGAGAAAGAGATAGATAATTTACTTTGTAAAAGACATAAATAACTTTTAATAATTTTTACCATTTAATGCAAGCCTGCAAATACCTTAACACACAAACTGTTCTGGTAACTTTTTTGTTGTGGAATAGTTAATATTTTTGAGAAGTTTGTTTCATGGAGTTGGACACTCTTCTTCCTCGTGGTGTGATGGTGTGTGCGCGCGGACCAGCACATACACGCAAGAGACAGGATGGCGAGCTATCCATGAGTCTGAGAGCTGAACACACCCAGTGTGAGACTCTACTGTACACGTCTGATGACTGCAGAATACATCGCTGTGTGGTAGGAGTGTTGTGGATCTGAAAACAGAATTGAACTGAACTACAGTACAAAGAACTAGAACTGACTTTGCAAAGAATATACCACTTTGGTACTACATTACATTTATTTCAAGAATTTCCAATGTTATGTTGTTGTGATGATGTAATGTTCATTTGATGTTTAGATTGAAGAAAGGTGAATTTTATTGTCTCTTACCTGTCGGGGAAGAAAGGAAAAGAGTTAAACCAAAAAGGTTAGATCTCTGATTTACCTGTCATTGATTCTTTCACAATTCCGGGATTTTTCAACCTGGCTTCTATATCCACAAAATCGCCTATCATACTGCAAAGTAGATCCCAAAAGTTTCGGACTTGCTCCGGTAGATCGGCTCAGCCGGCAGTCGTGAAATGGAAAGTAAACTGAACGGGCATAGAGGCGCGGGCAAATTACGGCCACTAAAAGTGCTTGATTTTGCCGCTGACAGGCTCAGATTGTTATTCTGACAACATTACTGAAAGGATCACTACAGAAATAGATCTTTTTTAACCAGACGGTGGACAATGGTAGTCTATTGCGAGAGGGTACGCAAGAAACGCTACTAACGCAAGAAAATATCCAGATCTATAAAACCGTGCGGTGCACACCTGTACGCAGTCTTCTCTTTATAAATACCCACCTGCGGTAAATTGTGCGCTTGTGTACTCCTCCCAGTGTCCTCCCAATACTCCTCCCAGTACTCCTCCAAGTATCGTCCCACAATCTTCCTTGGCAAGTAGTCATGGCCGAGTGGTTAAGGCGATGGATTTGAAATCCATTGGGGTTACCCCGCGCAGGTTCAAATCCTGCCGACTACGGGTGGATCAAAGCTGTGACCGTCATGTCTTCCTGCGTGTGCTAGATGAGGCTAGGTTGAATGCAAGACAGTGATTACTTGGCCTCTTTCACCACTCCTAAAAAAGGACAGCCTTCTGAATCTATTTTGACGTGTGATTGTATTTACTTCTGAATAGAGACTTATACAGTTCTTAGGGAAGTGCAAAGTACCTC
>JAXDDW010000239.1:20000-22500 GCA_034670385.1 Hoplostethus mediterraneus
CATCTCCACAAACGATTTTCTTTTACAAGTTGCGTGACCGCCGTAAATGGTTGATTATGGTCATGACCGGAGGCTTACAAATGAGGGTTTTGAGGAAAGTTCCTTTGCCTTACCACAACTCCAATGTTAAAAACAATTTTCGCGGAATTAATCCTCCAGGGTAACAATTCACGTACATAAATTAAATGGGACAACGAGATTATCTTTTGCATTGCGCATTAATGAGTTCAAAAATTTATGGTCAAATGTTTTGGCAATTGAACCGGAGTTCGGAATTGAACATTGTTACTGAAGAACATGCATCGTTTAAAGTTTACCTAATTTCGGCGGGGATAGCTGTGAATAAACTTTATTGCATTCAACCTCCTAAAAGGGCTTGATATTTGGAGTATGATTGATTCCTTGATTAACAGTAATTTGAAGTACATCCTAAAGTCACACTGTCATGACGTTGGATTCCAGTGCCAACATGCAGTTGTCATTAGTATTTATACTTCGTGACGGCATTAAGGAAGAAAGTGAATCAGAATGCCCGAGGCAGTTGATGGCGCACAGTCTTGTCTGGATTTCGGAAGGGCTTCAATCTTTTTTGCAATGGATTTTTGAAGGATGTCAAGGAATCGATTAGAAATCCGTTGGGAGTCTCCCATTCGACTCGCTCCGAAATTTGTCATCAATTTTACTTGCTGTTCATTGCGAAAAGTCTCAAAGGGATTGGTGTCAAATAATGTGCTTCCAGATTGCCTGTTGATTGCAAGTTTATTGGCATTCCCAAACTTTTTCCTTCAACAAAATTTACTTTCTGGTTGAAAACGGAACATTGCAGGGTGTGTCATGTAAACTGCTTCCCAAGCAGGGAACCAGTTCGATCTCTCCATTGCTAGGGTTTTAATGAATTGCTAAACTTCTTATCACCAAATTTAAGGTTAGAAGGCCGGACCCAATCCGGTGTAAATCCATCGGGTCAATTCGAAAGTAATCTGGCCACGTAGTATATCAAAAGTCTAATCCTCGTCAAAGGAGGTTGGATGTTATGGCATTACCATGGCTATTGGAAGTTGAAATCTGAATAGGTTTGGAAGGATTCTCCGGTGGATATGTGAAAGTTTGACGTTCTCATATAGGTTCTAGGAGTGATGTGATTGGATTTGTATATCACCTAAAAAGTCATTGCATTGATTACTGTGTGAATGATTCTAATGAACTTATCTAGGTACTGAAGTCTGATGGTACGAATTGGCTGGATATCCAAGTTAATCCCGTGTTACATTTGAATTCTGTAATGGCTGCATTTCAGTGCAATTCAATGTTGCAGAACGGTACTTAGGGAACCATATCTTGCGTCAGGTTTGCCAGAATCAAATTCTTTTTTCTGTATACTACCTGTTGGCAATGTGGCTTGCATTGACGAAGTCTCCCCGATTCAGCTTGTGGTTGAGTTTTAAAAATATCAGTCTAGACTTTCTTAAAAAGTTCTTTAATTCAAACATAAATGCATTCCTGGGTGGCGTTTAGTCCGAACATATTGGTACCGCTTCAGTATTCTACTCTCGAAATATGTAGCATCCAAGTCTTTTGGTATCATTGGAGCTGTATGGATTCCCAGGGGTACAGGATTGAATCGTCGTTCCAAGCGTTACCTCTAGCTAAGGTTAAATATCTTACTTCGATCCAGTTGACTAGAATCATTGCCTGTAACTCCTAAAATGCCTCTGAGAAGTATTCTGGATTAATAAGAACTACTTCTTGGGAAACAATTTGATTAGGCTACATTGTTCGGAGTTTAATTGCGATTCGAGTTTACTGGTCTCGGAAAGTGCTAATCGGGAGTTTTAGGGAATAAGAATCGTGCCTAGAATAACTAAAAGTGCATTCACTTGTGTCAAACTCATGGGTTCATGATAAGTTTGGAGAACATACTATTGGCGTCATTATATTGAGTTGTATTCCTATGAACTTTAGTTCTGTATGAGTACGAAAATTTGGAGCTGGTAAATATTCCATTATGCCCTTGTAGCATTACGAATATTTCTTCAATTGCATGCATTGCCATGAACCTCTATTTTCTTTCCGGTAGCCTGGAAGCAGTACCGAGAATGGTCTAGCTCGTCCAGGAGTTCCATTTTCGAATGCCGTTTATATTGTCAGACTGCATACTTTTACATTACTTAAACCTTTCGGGTGACCAATGTTAGGGGTGTAGTTGTCCAGCGATAATCTTCGGAGGGATCTTGTAACCAGTAATCTGCACTTTATAAATTGAAATGTCTGGTAGCTAACTCGGGTTAAGCAGATTAATCTTGGGTCACCGTTCAAAATGGCCTCGATATTCGAATCAGTTCGCGTGAAATTTTATGATAACTCTCGGCTAACCGAAGGTGAGTTATCTTGGTTGAATGTTCGAGTGAACATTGTTGAGTCCAAAGCGTTTTAGGAGTAAATTCGCTTGTCGCCATCCGAATCTTGAGGTTCGAAAAATCTGAATAGATTATTTTCAGGG
>JAXDDW010000239.1:27500-282500 GCA_034670385.1 Hoplostethus mediterraneus
TGCCTTGGCAACGTCCCTGTTTGGCAGGACAGGCATGCAGGCAGGCTAGGACTTGACATTTATGCCCTAACCTGACCAGACCATCTGGGTTCAGGTTGGTTTGGGCTGAATTTTATCGCTTAATACATTATATATCCAGCCCGCGGGATCGGATGTAACTTTCCCTTGTACTCTCGAGGATGAGTGCCTATGTAGAAACCTGGCTTGGGTGGGAGAGGAGAGGGGTGATATGACAGAGAGATGGGCAGCTAGATAGACAGACAGACTGGCAAAGACACATTTTTTATTCAGCCATTCAGTGTCATCCCCCACTGATATGATGGTGATGGAGGTGAGGATTTTACTCAGTCTGTAAAAACCTTACTCACCCTCAACCTATATTTTCATGTAAATATATTTCCATATTGCTATGCTCTATTGCTGATTGATAGAACACAATAACATTTCGACTAACCGACTGCCAGTTCAGCCTCTACTTTTGCAGTTCTAAACATTTGGTGATAGGTCTTTGCTGGTTCTGAAATTTGTTTCCCCTGGCGGTGCGCCTTCGTTTCACGCCATGAAAGACGTTTTTGAGGATTGTTTTCCCATCACTTTAAATGTTTTAAAAATATTACACAAAAAAGTAAAGTAACCTACCTCCCTACCTAGTTTCCTTGTAATGAACAGAGATTACGCTTGTCTGCGATCTTATTATCTCCATAAGTGTCCACACATTCTACAAAGGAGTTGTCAGATTATGAATTAGTTTACTTGGTTTATTCGTTCATTAAGCACATTTCCCCCATGATAGATTGTTAGGGGATACAATATTTTGGCACAACGCCATGAAAAAAATCATCTGAGAAACATTTTCATCTGAGACACATCTGATGCATTTTACATTACCAGAAGTAGCAACAGCGGTTTGTTTGGAATAAACAGAAGAACAACTGGGTAGTTAGCATGAGCAGCGATAGCCACCCTGACTGAACAGACAAAGAAAAGAGCGCCACCTACAGGAACTCAAACTTCATCAACATGTAACGCATGTAACACTGTCTATTGTACATGAACTAAGGTGATTGTCATGTACTTTCAATTTAGGCCAAATCAGAAGATATAGTTTCGCTCAGGGAGGATATATATATATGACATGGACAACAGTTAGGAAAAAGAGTAACAAAAAATATTCTTTATTGGCAGGAAGCCACTCTTCAATTACAACAATTGAAATAGTTCAGCTATGTCTGAATTTATATTTCTCTATATATCAAAAACCAGTTATCAACTTAGAATTTACCAATGAACAACCTCAGTTGTAAACAACAACAAAATAGACAAATTTACAATATGAACAAAGAAGTAATGCTGTTCAAAATGCAAATAAAATAGGAAAAATGGGCCCAAAGTAATAAACAAAGCAAAGTCCAATTGAGTCCAAAAATAAAGTCAACCGTCCAGATAAGTCAGTGTCCACAGTTCGTCCGAAATCAGTGTGTGTGTGTGCATTAGTCCTTCAATGTATGGTTGTGTAATTGTTCATCTACCCGGGTAGTGTGATTTTGTTTCTTATCTGTATGATGTGATAGATGTGCTTTCTCCAGATGCTCAATGTAGCTGCTTCCGACGTCACACCCTCCACGCATGTAAGCCGATGTTCTGCTCCACGTTCCTCGGGTCAGAATCGATTTATACACAAAAAAAACCAACCTGCATAGAGCAGCAGTTTTTCTTTTTAGATCTATTATTTATCTCTTCTCTTTTCAAACATTTATCTAAATCAACTGTACAGTATTTACTCTCTTTTTTCTTAAATCAATGAACGTGAACCATTCACATTGACAATGTATCGTATATGGCTATAAAATGAATTTTAAACAGCCACACACACAAAATGGTGTGTATATGAAATATTTTTAAATGTTTTTAGCTTTTACCACCGCATAGTGCACATAAATGAATTAAATCTCATATAAATCATGTTTGAGAACGATTCATTGAATTACTGTCTCTCAATAACTCAAATGCACACAACTGCGTGTGTTTTAGCTAACATATAGCACAGACAATTATCCACACAGAAATACAAAATTAACCACATTCTCTAATTCAACACACTCTTATATACCTCCGGTTGGTTTTAAACATTTTCTCAGAAGCATAACGACACATAATAACGATATATTCATGAAATGAGTGAGTAATTAGCCGTGGTCGGCAGCCGCTAGCATGCTATGCTAAGCGCTAATGGTTACTACTCACCGGAGTTTTCTCTCGACAAAAACACGATAAACGGCGATGTCCGGCAACCCAAAAACCTTCTCACAGGTGCGGATACCTTTCAGGATCAATAACTCAAAACAAAATAAAGTTTTATCCACTCTTAATCTAATTATCAACATTAACTTGCTCTCTCTCTCTCGGCCGTAACGTGTCTGTCCTCATCGGTGTCGGTGCAAAAAAACCAAAACAAACTATGACCGCGAGTAGCGCTTGTGTTTGACTAATGCGCACCCTGCTGGTGAAAATAAGGAACTACAACAACATACAAACTCGTTCAGACTGTATAGCTCAACATTGTTAAACTTGGAAAATTTGGGATTACACTTTGTGTGTAACTAAAGGGCGTTACAAACAGAAAATACAAGGAGAAAGATGTCACGATACTGGAAACACTGTTTGATTGACAGGTGATCTCTGGGAGGTGCACTGCAATGAGCCCTTATCACCAAAGATGGAGAAAAAAACAAGTCAGTTTAATAGAATTTCATTAGTCTGAGTTTCAATGAAGAGTTTTAGTGTCCCATGATGGTCTAAATGCCGTTTCAGAGGCTTTTCTAACTTGACAAGAATACAATTGTTGTCACACAGACACAAACACAGAATCGTTGTAATGTTTTGAATATTTTGAACCCTAATGCAAACACACACAGACAGATAGATAGATAGAAAGACAGGGAGAGAGAGTTAGACAGGTAGGCAGATAGACAGGTGGGGGGAAAATCATCACACGACTCACAAACAAACAAAAAACAAGCAGACGTAGAGAGAGACGGGTGAGTATAATGGCAGAAGCTAGGTAATCAGATTCAGACAGAGAGACAGGCACGCAGACAAATAGACAGGCACGCAGACATGCGTAGACGTACGATGACAACCGTAGAGGAAAACAGACTCAGGCAACAGAAAGACACACGGATTGACAGAAAACCAGATGGAGGGAAAAGGCAGAGAGGCAGAAAGTCAGGCAGTGACATGAAAAAGGCGGAAAGAGGCAGAGACAGGTACTTGTAGTAAAAGGTCAATGCACCTGTGATAAGGCGTGCTTGGACAGCATGCTCACAGCGAGCAGCCGAGCGCTTGTCAACACGATACCAGTGCACTTCAGTGGCCACAGTACACTCTGCAGAGCACACAAGGACAGAGGCATCACAGCGTAAAGAGCCTTTTATAAGGCATCGCCAGGTCGCTGACTGAAAGTAATACAGACATGCAAGGCCAAAATACCAAAGTACCAAAATGAGATATCCACCATCTAACGGGGCAATAAGTGAGGTGTTTCTAGCCCCAAAGCACAAAATGACCATAATATATCTGCAGGGTCATATATTACTTAATGCATTATTAAAAAATGTGACACCTAATCAGATGAAAGTGATATGAAATGCATGAAAGTAAAACACATTATTACTATTGAATTTTAATAGTCCATCGTAACACCTTCCAGTTTCCAGTTGCCTCCAGTTTGTTATGATTTTGAGGATATAATTATCTATACACATATACACATTTGGGATGAAAGGAGCAGGAATGACAGTTATGGCGTTTTCATAAATGTACTGTAATATATTTTCTCTTCCCTGTCCAACTATTTGTTGCAGAATGAATTCAATGTTGTTGTACGCAAAAGCAATGTCATCATCTCTGCAGCCACTGCCAACTGTTACCTGTGTGTGTGTGTGTGTGTGTGTCTGTGTGTGTCTGTGTCTGTGTCTGTGTATATCCATGTATGTATATGCTTCACTGACTGTGACTGTGTGTGTGTTGAACTTATCGTCGTACTGTTGTGCTTACTGAGTGTTCAGGCTCTGTTTCACTTTAGTGCATGACTCTGTCTTTGTGTGTGTGTGAGTGTGCATGTGTGTGTTTGGGTCTGTGTATCTCTGAATTTGCTGTGTGTGTCTGTGTGTGTATACCTGTGTGTGTGTGTATCTGTGTGTGTTTTGTATTTGTTTGCATGTGTGTATGTCTGTTTGTGTGTGTGTGCAAATTTGTATGTGCATGCATGTGCCTTTGTCTGTGTGTGTGTGTGCATGTGTGTGTGTGTGTGTGTCTGTGTGTGTGTTGAAGAAAGCTGTTCCCCATCTCCCCTATGGCTTCTATCTCTGGAAGCAGAGAGATGAATGGAGCACCGTGAAGCACTGTTGATTACACAGCCCATGTCTTTCTCTCTCTTTAATTTCCCTTTCTCACTTTCCCTCTCTCTCGCTCTGTTTTCTCTCCCTCGTCTGTCTGTCTTTCTCTTTTTTCTCTCTTTAATTTCCATTTCTCTCTCTTTCCCTGTCTCTCTTCTTACACAGAGAAAAAAGGATGAAAGAAGGAGGGAGAGTGAACAGGATGGAGACGGAAGAGACGTGGAGGGTGAGAGAGACAGACAGACACACATAGACATAGAAGAGAGAGAGAGAGAGGATGAAAGAGAGAGCGACAGAGAGAGAAAAGACAGGGTGAGACAGAGAACCAGGATATGAGAAAGATGGAGTGGGTGAAAGACAAAAAGATGAAAAGATGAAGGATAAAAGATGAAAGAGTATTCTACAGAGACACACAGGGAGGAGGAGGAGAGAGAGAGAGAGAGAGACATTGTAAACTTGTCCTGCCCTGCTTTGCATCTGCTGTCTCTAAGCCACGCCCATATTCCCTCATCCATAATTTGATTGGCTGGGCTGCCAGCAACAGTCTGCTCTCCATCCTTCCCTCCCTCTCTCACTCCCTCCCCCCTTCTCTCCCCCCCTCCCTCCTCCTCTATTCCCTCTTTCTCTCTCCCCTCCCTCTCTTGCTTTTTCTCTTGCTCCCTCCCTCCCTCGTTCTCTCTCTCTCCCCCTTCCTTCTCTATCTCTCTATACCTCCTCTCCCTGCCTCTCTCTTTCTCCCTGCCCCATTCCCTGTCTCTCTCTCTCCCTCTCTATGTCTCTATATCTCTCTCCCTCTTGCTCTATTCCCTCTCTCTCCCTCCCTCCCTCTCTCCACGCGACTCACCAGTGAATGAGTCCAGTCAGACACAAGCTGTTGAGGCAGCACAGCCTCTCTCTCTCTTTCTCTCTCTCTCTCTTCATCTCTCTCTCTCTCCATCCATTCCCGTCACCAGAGCAGCCAGTCAGCGGAGCATCGGCACGGCGACGGAGGACTGACGGAGGATAGAAGAAGGGAAGAGGCTTTTACCTCCCAAATAAACCTTGCAGGTGGCAACGTGATTTTAAAAACAACAGCAACCAGCAACCGCAATATAATACACCGACCACGAGCAGCCGCCACGTCGATAAGAGCAACAGATTGCTACTGCAACTGATGTTTTCCCAACCAATCCCGGCTCGGAAAAGAAGCAGATTCCGTTCAGCTGCAACTGGCATTTTTCCTGTGACATCTTCAGTATTTTCGAAAGTCCCTTTTCTGTCTGAACTATAAGCTTGTTTTCTGTCATCATCAGAGATAAAACCAAGAGGAAATGAAAATGTTGAGTGACAGAAGCGAGAAGCTTTGATTCTGCTGGAAAGCAACACGTTTCAGACTCGGTGTCAACATCATCACCGTCGTCTCCCCTATCTCTTCCTCTTCCTTTCTCTGAGTGTTGAGTCCAGAAGAGGGGGGAAATCAGACATAAAGAAGAAAAGGTGGCCGAGCTTTAAATGCACGAGAAGAGGAGAATTTTAGATTCAGATGTAAGCAGTGGTGGGGAGTTTTGGTTTATTATCATTGGTGTGATGGATGCGGCTTGAAGGAGCAGAGAGATCCATGATCAAACTCCATCAGACTGTCTCCACGAGTTCAGAGGACTAAAAGGGAGGTGCAGGAGGATCAACACAAGCATCCCCACAGAACGGAAGCAAAACAACAGTTCAAAACTAGAGGAGATGGCGGAAAGAGAGAGATCCAGCTCTCTGGTCAAACTGGACATCTGATC
The DNA here is from genome assembly GCA_034670385.1 of Hoplostethus mediterraneus. NCBI lineage: Eukaryota > Metazoa > Chordata > Actinopteri > Trachichthyiformes > Trachichthyidae > Hoplostethus > Hoplostethus mediterraneus. The sequence goes on from JAXDDW010000239.1 coordinate 33,664, forward strand.
AAACAGAAGAAGAGTGCATGACTTACTAATACATTTTCCCTCAACCAAATCCTTCAAGGAGGCACCAAAACAGACCTATCTCGTTTTTTGTTTTCATTCCTGGGATGGTTTTGCATCGGCGGAGCCTGCATTTCGACCGATAGACGCACCAAGAAGGGGCAACAACACATCGGGCATATCTCGTTCCACGTTGACTTCAGCCGACTTTTCCCAACAGTTTCGGACGTTTTTTGTTTTTGCACCGATTTCACTCGGTGCGTGTGCCTTTGTTTCTTTTTTTTTTTCCTTTTCGTGGTGAGGTGGATCTGCCGTGGGGGGCAGCTGACAGCCGTCCAAGACGCCGCGAGCCGTACTCCGCGTGAAGAATGCCCAGACGCGTTTGGCCAAACCGGCCGACCCGGGGCCGACACCGGGCCTCTACATGGAGCGATCCCAGAGCCGCATCAGCCTGTCGGCGTCCTTCGAGGCCCTCGCCATCTACTTCCCCTGCATGAACTCCTTCGACGAGGACGACGGGGGTAAGAGTGACTGAGACGAGACACACACATATTAACACACATAACACACGTAACACACAGCCACATAGGCAGATATAGATGTATTGTTCTATGGGTTTACAGATAGATGCTCACAAGGACACACACATACACACACACACACACACACAAAGACAAACACACACAGATGCATGTATGAACTAACACAGTGCAACACAAACTTACAGATGGACCTACACACAAACTTGCACACACACACACACACAAATATTAATTCCATTAATGGTGCCAGTGGATCTAAGTGCTACACACACACACACACACACACTATACACACGGCTACACACACTATACAGATGGCCACGCACACACACACACAAACACACACTCATATGCATCAACACACACATAGGGATGCACGCATGAGTGAACAGACACACAGATGATAGCATGGTTGAACAGACATGCTACACACACACACACACACACACACACACACACTCAGATTGATAGACACATGCATTAATCATCATAGGTACATGTTATGTTTGATTTGTTTCCTGTCTGCTGCAGAAATTGATGTTTGCATTTGGACTGTATGAGTTATATACATCTGTCATGGCTGACAGGACAATCTCATTCAGCGAATCTGTTTTTTAAGGAATTGAGAAAAATGCTGGTTGATTTTCCAAAACCCATTAACATTTCATGTCATAATATGTTCTGAAAATGTGTAAAGGTCTTGAAGGTCATGAAACATTTTCTCAACATGGTACGATGGCGGTTTCCACTGATACACTGATGATCTATTGCTGTTAAAAAATGTATACAAGGTCTCAGCAGGTAACCCAATGTGTGTGTGTGTGTGTGTGTGTGTGTGTGTGTGTGTGTGTGAGCGAGCGCGTGCGCATGCACGTGTGTGTTTGTGTTTGTGTATGTGCGTGTTTGTGTGTGTTTGTGTGTGTGTGTTTGTGTGTGTTTGTGAGCGCACGCGCGTGCACGTGTGTGTGCGTGTGTGTTTGTGTGTGTGCGTGTTTGTGTGTTTGTATGTTTGTGTGTGTACATCTCTGTGGTTATGTCAGGACCCTTATAAATGAGATTGTCAGTAGGACAATACAGTAGGACGTATCATGATGCAATCATTCTGATGTGACGGGATCTTACCTCTGGCTTTTAGAAACATTAAAGGTTTGGATTTGATCGTCAACAACAACAAGAAATCAAATTACTATTCTGGATTTAATGGCTTTTCTGTTCTGACCAATCCATCATTTCTACACTGATTTCAACCAGGATCGTCCAGTCAGTACAACTACAGATTTTTCAGTGAGTTCCAGGCTTCTTCCTATGACAGCTTTTAAAATGCTATATATGCATTTTGTAAAAAAATAAACAACTTGCAACTTGATGTTTCTTGTTGATACATGCAGCTTACAGCTTTCATGTTTTGAATCTGTTTAATGTTTTAAAAATTACACAATATGCAGTATATCAGTATATCCCCTGAAAAGGTCATAAGATGATAATAATGTGTATGTTTGTCCATGCAAGACACTGTCAGGTTCTCTCTTAGATTGTCAGCCAGATCAGGAATTTTCTCCAAAAGATGCCGAAATTTGTTTTGCTCTGCGGTGAACTTACCTCTGGCTTTTAGAAACATTTAGGAACAACAAATACAATCTAGGTAATAACTAAATAATGGCGTTTCTATTTAGAATTTGTTCTTTCACTGTATTTAACCACTGTATGTAAAGTCAGCACAGCTGCAATGATGTTAAACTAAAGTGTACTCTGTGGTCATGTCAGGTTCTCGATGATGAGATTGTCAGCAGGATCAAGCCTTCCCTCAAATCGGATGCTTCAGATGATGTGATTCATTTGGATCTGAACTGGTATTATTGCTGTATTACATTAACCACCACTTCCTGTAATACTAATCCCGGCAGAATGGGGATAAAGACACCCACTGTCCGCTGGAAAAATTAAGTTGCACTGGATCAAATGTCCTGCGTGAACAAAGTGAAGGAATGGATTACTAGTTAGATCCTGGTTATTAGTTCGTTTTTTTGCTGTTCCTCAACCATTAAAAAGCCAGAGGCAGATATACTGCTTTAACTGTTCAGACAGACTGTAAATCATTATATTAGTAGAGTTAACCATAATAGTTAACCATAGCTGTGTCACAAATCTCCCATCAACCACATCTGCCGCCATCACGGAGGTTTACTGGAGAATTGTCTGTCTATATATGAAACAACCAGACCACAAAAAGAGAGCCAGCTAAAAAAGATGATTGTGGTGTGTCTGTAGATCCATTCAGTAACATATTTCTCATTGTTTATTAAAAGCATCCCTTTTAGCTGGTGCCATTGCAACCAGCGAGTCCCCCTCAGATCCACACATAACATAAAAGAAAGAAATATAACAATGAAGTAAAACTCAATTAAAAACAACAAAAAGAAATGAATAAATACGGACCGGTACACATGAAGAACTAAATTAAAGAGCAATGGAAAAATAACATGAGAGGAAAGAAAAATCTTTAAATTAAATTCCAATTTGTAACGGCTTTATGAATCATGGACAGCCCTAAGAGCCGTTTTATTGGTCCGTGTCATTTGTTCAGTTTTTTTCTTGGTTGTGAAGCATTTTATTTTGAAACATGCTATATAATTAAATATTATTATTATATATATTTTTTATTATTATTATTTAATTATTATAATAGAGAGTAGAGTGATACTGGGCCGATGGAGAGGTTGATGGATCATAACATCCTCTGCTAGCTGTGTTTCAGGCAGCAGGAGGCCTGGTGGTTAAATTATATGATGATGAAAAGATATGACATGATAACCTTTATTTATTTTATTAAATAAACCATCCCTTAAGCAGAAGGTCACTGATTTGATCCCTACAACAGCCAATGTCCCTGTTGAAGTGCTCTTGAGCAAGACACTGAACCCATACCTGTTCCACAGACACTACCAGTGTTGTGGTGCTAAAAAAAACTAGTCAGTGATCAGCCACCAATATAAACAAAGATCTATATTTTCTGAATTACGTTTTATTTTATTTCCATAAGAGACCCTATACTCATATAAGGACAAGTGAACCAGGGCTTGCAAACCAAAGTCCCATGACTCCCCAGCAGCTGGTTGGTTGGTTGAGTTTTGGTAACCTGTCATCCCACCAGGTTAGAGAGTCCAAACCAACCTGGTTCCAGTCTGTAACTTGATCTCTTCTCTGGTGTTCATACCAGTTAAGAACACATGAAGAAACATCTGAACATGAGCATCAGTCCAGACTGACACTTGCTTCATTTTGTTACGCTAGGCTTTCCAAGCATGATGTCAACATCCGCCTCCTTATACCCATAAGACTGTATGGAACAACAGACAAAATACTTGTAAAACGTTTTGGGGTTGTTTCCTGTAGTTGGTATGATTACGTTCTCACTCCTAATGAACTGCTCCTAACATGCTTGGCTAACTTACATCAGTGTGAGGCTAATTACTATAATAAAGATGTATGTCTCTATAGGTGAGCTGAGTTTTGGTGGGTTTAGCTTCCACTACATACCTGGACATTGCTCCCAGGTGAAACGTGGACATGTATGTGTGTCTCAGAGGTAAGAGGCTGGACAATTCCCTTGCAAAGCGGCAGCCTCCATAATGGTTTATGTTTAGTGTTTGTCTTCCAGCTTAGATTTTATGTCAAAATAGAATGTGAATGCAATGCTGTTTAGCAGTCAATTACTGGATATTGCACTTTTCCCCCAGCACTTGAACGCAGCATAATATTTATGGCTAAAAACAGAAATCCCATATCCAGATCACCACCAAAATCGAATCAACTTATCCTTGGGCCACGGGCTATCTGACCACGGAAACAAATCCAAATCTGTTGGTATGTTTTTTCGTGCTAACAAACGGACAAACAGACAGACAGGTGGAAACATGACCTCCCTCCAACGTTTGTGTGTGTGTGTTTGTGTGTTTGTGTGTCTCAAAGGGAAATGTGAACAAACCAATTCATAATTAGAGCACATGGTAATAAAACAATTTAAAGGAGTTAAAAGTCTATTTCTTTCTAATCTAGCCGCCCCCCAACACACACACACACAGGTACACACATACACACACAGGCATGTTCGCACACACAGAGGAATCTACAAGCTTTCACACATGCACACGTGGGAGCGTTTGCACACACACACACACACACACACACACACACGTGAGAGCAGGGCGTTGCTGACAGTGTGTGTGGTAATCAGAGCGGAGCAGCAGGCCGCGGTTTGTGGCTCTAATTAAATGCTAATATGGCTGCTGATTGTGGCCGACTGCAGCTAAATAGGGGCCTGATTGCAGGTTAATTCTCTCTCTCTCCCTGTCTCTCTCTCTCTCTCTCTCTTTCTCTCCCTGTCTCTCTCTCCCTCTCTCTCTTGCTCTCGCTCCCTCCCAGTCTCTCTCACCCTTTTTCTCTCTGTCTTTCCCCTGTCATTCTCGTGGTTGCAGTATACAACGAGTCTGATTGCAGGTTAACAGTCTCTCTCTCTCTCTCTCTTTCTCTTTCTCTCTGTCATCTCTGAGTGCAATTCTTTATCTGTGTGTCTCTCTCTCACCCTTTTTCTCTCTTTCTTCCCTCCCTATGTCTCTCAATTCAGTTCAATTCAATTCAAATATACTTACATGACAGCATTATAGTAGCAACTGAGTAATATATTGTAACATTAACAGACTAGTTGTAATCGGTGATGTAGTGGTAAAAGTTGAGGTAAAAGGTGACGAAATATGAACAGAAATCAAGAATATTTCCAGAAAAGGAATTAATTTCTGTTTTTTTCCTTATAAAACCATATTACATCAGTTTCTGTGTGTATGAATTGATCTCATAAAAGATTTATGTTGCGCTAATAAGTGGATAAACTCATATAAATAACCATTTAATAACCCAATTAACAGTGTTTCATTTCCCACCTCAATTCATTTCTCTCGTTTAATAACTTGAACTTTATTGACATGGCTGTTTATCAGAATCAATATTGCCAAAGCAGTTTACAAAATGTTGATAAGTTATTGAGGATGACAACATGAAGTAGACAATAGTACATAATCAATATATATGAGTGTAATTACATTCAATTCTGTTTCTTTCTCCCATTTACTTTTTATTTAACCAGAAAGTAACAACAATTAAATAACATTTAGATGGATGATGGATGAATAAAAGGATGAATTTCTCCTCATCATCTCCATTACCTTTCACTGTGTTTTCTCTGTTATCACATCTCTGTCGGCCTGCCCAGATTATTAGAACAGAACACACACACACACACACACACACACACACACACCATATCTGTGTATGTGTTAACTAACAGTTCAAGTGTCAGACTTCACTGCATTAGGTGACAGACTGACAGTTGAGTCAATTTGCCCGACTGTGAAGTGATGTAGAATATGAAAAACCATCCAATCGACCTTTCATCCATCCATCCATCCATCACATTAAAAACAATAGGATGAGAGCGAAGGAGAGAGATGGAGGGGATTTTACAGTAAGACATATTTATCCCTTGATATTTTAAATGATGGATGGGGCATGGGGGATATGATTCAGAGAGAATACAGCAGGTATGTATTTCAGCGATACCATGAGAATAAAGTCAGCATCGTATTATGTTATCTGGCAACCTCAGATCCTCTTACACTGTCAGGTCTCATCAGTCTGGTCCAGGAGTTATTTTGTGTCATCTTGTAAGTTACTTTTTTTCATGAACCCACTTTCCCCCAACCTGCCTCCAATACTTCTACTCCAGTTAGTGATTTCCTACATGGTGGAGAAATTGGTCTCTCTCCTCTGATGGATTTCTCCTGTATGATTGTTGATCGTCGGTCTAGAAAGAAGCCCTTGCTCTTTGATTCTGATTGGCTGACACCAAAACCTGACGTTACCGTTGATGTTTTAGATCCATGAAACGTTTTCTGATATCAGACTCCAATTGCAGCTGCTGGAAATGTGACTCAAAAATGAAATAAGAAAAATACACCAAGTAACAAAATGGGCCCAGAAGTACAAGGTACAGCGTCATTCGCTGTTATTTAACAGTGTTGAAGCGTTTTACGGAGGATCTTTCCTTTAAGGCCTGGCCCTGATCCTCTCATTAATCAGCTGAAGCAAAATCTCTAATATAGAAACAGATCTGGTGCCGCTGTGCTTGGGGTGACTAATTAAGTCTGGAGTTCTGTGCAAGTGTGTGTGTGTGTGTGTGTGAGAGAGAGAGAGAGAAGGAGAGAGCATTTCTATACTTACGAGAACGAAATGTCCTCATGAGGATAGAGAAATGAGGAAGTGAGGACATTCTGGCCACTCCTCTCTGGTTCAGATAGGGTAAGGGTTCAGGTCTTAGGGCTGAGGCAATGCATGTAGCCAATGAAGAAGTATAGCACAAATGCGTTTGTGGCAGGCAGGGGGCGGTAGAGAGGCAGTCCCGTAACAAAAAGCCCGTAGGTTCAATGCCAGCAGCAGCTATATGTGTCCTGTTGAAGTGTCCTTGAGCAAGACACTGAACCCCTAGCTCATTGTAAATCTCTCTAGATGAGAGTGTCAGCTGAATGCCTACAGTGTGTGTGTGTGTGTGTGTGTGTGTGTGTGTGTGTGATGTATGAGCATGCGTCAGGTGTTATGGCACCATCATGGCAGCTGAGGTAATGAGATGTCAGTCATTACAGGAGGAAACGGAACATTAGCCTTCTATGAACCAGAGGACGGGTGGAAAGAGAGAGGAGGGGAGGAAGGATGGAGGGTGAGAGCGGGTGAAACAGATGGAGAGAAATATGGAGCAATAGACGGCAGAGGAGGTGGAAGATGTGAGGAAAGGGGGGAAGAAGTAGGGACGGAGGTAGGGAAGGAAATGAGGGTTGGGGTTAGGAGGAGGAGGAGGAGGAGAGGAAAAACAGAACATCAATCATACATTAACCAGGGGTCACTGGAGATGGAGGGATGGAGGAAAAGAGGAATGAAGGTGAAAGAGTGGCAGGCAGGTGGAGGGACGAAGATAAAATAGACAAACTGAAAAATGCGGTCTCTTTCTCCCACCTCACTCGTTACCCTTGCCTGCTTCATCTCTCCTCCATCTTTCTTTCTTCCACCTCTCCTCACCCCATCCTTTTTCCTTCCTTGGTCCCATGCATCCTTCTTTCCCTTTCTCTCTCATCGTTCCCTCATCCCTTCTATCAAAAACAAAATGGGGAATGAAGAGGGAGGGATGGGTGGAGCACGAGGGAGGAAGGAAAAGAAGATTCAGGTGGAGAAAGTGACGTGGATGGAGGGATGATGACTAAAAGAGAAAGAAAATATGCTTCCAAGCCATCGTCATAAATGCTGTGCAGCCTTACGTTTTTTTTTAAGAAAGCAGAATCACAAAGTTAAATAAAAAAGGATTTCTAACTGCAGGAACTGAGATGGAGGCTGCTGTAATCTACAGAGCAGGGAAGAGAGAAAGAGGCACGGATGACAAAATAATGAGTAATAGAAGAGAAAGAGAGGAGGAGAGAGGTCTCTGCTGTGCTCCTGAGCTGGAGAGCCGACCCAGAAAAGTCAGCAATAAAAAATGAACCGCCAAGAAAAGGAGGTCTATTCTATGGGGAGCAGGGAGGAGCAGAGAAGGAGGAGGTGAAGACTCCAGGTGTGCAGTTGTTATGTTATGACAGCAGCAAACATATTCTTAGATGTGTTGATGAGCTGATGCAGGAATGGAGGGATGCTGTTTCAAATGTGACTTTTGTCATCCGTTCATGGCAAGACGCAACAAAGCTGCACGACGTGACTTCGCACATTGAGGAAAGGTGCCGGTTTTAAAACTGTTCAATACCCAGAAATCCTGCGACATGAAGTCAGTGAACTGCACACAGCACGCTCACGTTTACCAACCCTGGCCTGTGATGCTTCCTACCGAAGGAAACCAAAGAGAGGACAGGGCGCTCGCTGCTGTTTTCAGGAGACAGTTTTGATTTTCGCTTTTACGTTGAGATTCTTCACTTCCTGTGGGTGGAGAAAATATCCTGCCACTACCCAAAACCAGAATTTAATTTTGGGTGAATCTACCCGGGAGGGGTTGGGTGAGGCTGGGACAAAATGTTGGCTAGCGCAGCTTTAAGTGACTGGCCCGTTCTTGCAAATCCAATATAGAAGTGGTCAGGCTCGCATTGTGATCAGAATTCAACATTAGATGTAATTCAGTGGCAATGTGCATACAAGCAAAGTTTAAAATTAAAATAAAATGTATTTTTCCAGTAACAACCAAAAACAACTGGCAAAATCTACTTCCAGTTAATCCAAAAGTAAAAATAGACTCCAAAATACCATAAAATTTGTTGACATTTTTTTGTTTGTTGACTTTGTTGATGACCATGGTAGTTTTGACGTTTGCTAGACCAATGGAAATGCGGGATAGACGGAGCTTGACAAGTCTAGCCCAACCCAGAAGGTCAAGCCCCGCCCAGTGTGGCTCTCAAGGAGCAGTTGGAAATCTCAGCACCAGCCCAAGTAACTGAGTCACTGGTATCGCTCAACAACCCAATCAACCCCCGCAGATGTGTTATGGTCATTTTGTGCTAAAACCTACTACATTTGTCCTAAACTCAAAGTCGCCATGACTTACTTATATTGTAGATACAACTAATATCCTTTTAAATACTGATTCAAACATATAAGCAGACAAACCGCTGTGATATAACCTCAGGAGCCTGGCAGGCATGTAGATTCAAATACAGGCATACTGCAATGCTAGGAAGCAATGAGAGAAGAAAGCAAGGAAGGGATGCAAGGAAAGAAAGAGAGTTTGAAAAAAAGGAGGAGGAGGATGCGATGGGGGGGGGCGGGAAGAGAGAATAAGGAAGGAAGAAGGAAGGGTGAAATGACGGATGGGCAGAAAGGAAGAGAAACTGAATGGAGCTGAATAACGAGCCTCCGTCGGGTCGACTCCGCTGACAGGTCGCATTGTGTAAAACTGAGAGCAGGAAGTCAAGTTGTCATGTGGGCTTCAAGTGGAGACAAAGCCAGAAGAGACGAGTGGCTGTGAACTCAACGCTGCCTCTTCAAACGTAGCGTCGCACAATAAAGGAGAGTGTGATGTTATCCCGATGCCCCGGCCGGGTACCAGCCGGGTACCAGCGCCTCACCGCGTCGCTTTGTGCCGTAATGACAGGAAATCACAGGGAGGCAATTTCAACGTGTTGATTGACAACCTCCCGGCAGGTTAAGACCTTCCTTCCCTCCTCTGATTGTAAATCGCTATGGATACGAGCATCCGTTAAGAGTGACTGTAGTAGTAAAGACAAAATCGAAAAGGAAATGTTAGTTATTGTAGATAAAAAAGTATTTTCCCTCTTTTCCTCTCCTCTACCCTTCGTCTCCTCCCATCCCTTCCTTTTCTCTCTTTGATTCCCTCCTTCTCTCGTCTCCCATTCTCCCCCATTCATCTTCCCTTATCCACTCTCCATCCTCTCCATTTCTATTCCCGCTCACCGTCCATACCCTCAATAATTCCCCTCCCTTTTACTCATCTCATCCTCTCCTCCCCTCGTCTCCTCCCCCTCCCCCTCCCCCTCCCCTTCCCCCTCCCCCTCCCCCTCCCCCTCTCCTCTCTCTAACACTAATAACATACAGTGGATATGCTTGGCCATGTGGTCCAGGGGTGTGAGGTCTGGTTGTACAAGAGCAGCCTTGACCTTTATGGAAATACACCAAGTGTGTCTGCCATGGTTCAGTAATGGCAGGATGGATGCACCGTTCTGCCAGTAGAACTATTTTACTGCTCTTTCCTTCTTTTCTTCACTTCCTTGGCTTTTTATTTCTTTGACCGGTACTTCTGTATTATGCACTTCAGTATGTTTTATTACATCTATTTTCAGGGCGCTGTGGCTCTGACCATTACACTCTTTATTATTGTCTGCTTGTAACGTTGGTGACTCATTTCAATTCAAAGCTTTTTTTCCATAAGGGAAGTTTTGTTTGCAGACAGGGCTGACTGGGCTGACTGAGCTCATGAATAGCTGTCCAATAAATAAAATATATATAGACGGTATTGTCAAGTTTCTTTACTTTAAGGAAGACATTTATTTCGTGCCATTTTTGCCACAATGGAATCCATAAATCGTGACATAAATAGAAATGTGTTGTCGTCTTACCAGGTTTGCATTCCCACAAAATCACGCCTGTCACTTCCTTCTCACACAAACAAGCTAAAGTCCCGGCCTGTTTTCCATAACGTATTCCTATTGGCTGGACGTCACAAAGAGTCATATCTCTTGACGGGAGGCGTGAAAAGTGGTGACGCCTATGGCTTAAAATATAAACATCCAATAAATACACAAAACTTATAATAATGTTATGATGTAATGTCAGATAATAACGTAACAGTGGCTCCAGACACCGTTGACACAAAAAATACTTTTATATTTAGCTTCTCAAATATGTATGATTTCATGTCACTTGCCTTCTGGAAACTATCACAACAAAATACACAAAAAAAATACAAATCGATTATGAAAAGAAAAGAAAAACTTTCTTATCCATTTCTGGAGCATTGTGACCATAGTTGCATTAAAAACAACAATCATCATAGACGTCATGCCTCACGACAACCAAAGTGACGCCAGACTTCTCTTCTCGTTCCTCCCTTTGCCGTCGTGTTGCTAATTGAATGAAGGTAATAGACACAGATATGCTCTGATAAAGTTTTCTAGGTGTTATCTTCTGATATGATTACATGTAATGACGCTAACATGCTCGTAATTTGCTGAGGTCACACTTCTGATGCCTTACGACGCTCTTCAACTACAGCATTACCAGATGTTTCTTCTCTCTGCTCCCTTTGCTGCAGCGTTGCTGAGTAAATGGATGTGAGCCCACAGAGAAGCTCTAATGTAATTTTCTGCCTGTAATTTCCCGATGTGATGATCATGTAAAAACTGTGCATGTGCACTTATGACGCCTCGCAGCACACTTCAAGTACCGACTCTGCTCCTGCCTTCCCTCTGCTGCAGTGTTAATTAAATGAATGTGAGAACATACAGAATAGCAGTAATGGTGCATTTATGGAAAGGCATAAAGAGCTAATGGTGATACTGATGGGGGGGGGGGCGTAAAAGAAGCACTTCTCTCCATATGCAGCCAGTTATCGCTGACTGGAAACATTTAACAACTTTTATTTATCCGTCAGTATTTCAAATTTATGATTTTCCTCTTTTGTAAGCAACGACGTCTAACTCTACCGTTAACCCATAATGTGCTTTACTGTCATGTCAGCAATCATTTTGTTAGAGTAAGTGTCAATTGTTTTAAATTAGTGGATATCTCGTTTCAATCCAGTCCAGTCCAAAATGCTATATATCCATTTTTATCCATTATCCATTTTTTGTCATAATCTCCTCAATCAATATATTTTACAAAGATAAAGAAAAATCAAGAAAAATGTTTCAAGATTCCTTAAAAAACTTAATAAACTTAATAATAACTTAAATAACTTAATAATAAACTTAATAAACTACTACAACAACGATCCCAGCCAGTATTGGTCCTCCTCCTCAGACGGTGCAGCGAGACTCCCCCTACTATCAGACAGAAAAGCACACGGCTGTAAACATGTTGAGTCATAGAGATTCACAGCAAAGCAACGTAACGCGTCGTCTTCTGATGCAATGAAACTTTAAAATGTAACAGTCAGGCGGCCAGACGGGGGCTGGACAGGGTGACTCAACAATATAAAGTGTTCCAACTTTGAAAATTGGAGGATACCAGAGTACATTCTTGCTTTATGCTTCAGTGACAGTTTTTATAATTGCTTGCATAAAAAAGGTGCCCATCGGAGTCAAAGCTGTTATAAAGAAAAGAAAACCTCCGTTCTCTTTTATGTGCAGAAATTCAAACTCTTTGCTTTGGACACCTTACATGTGTTGGTGAAGCTGCCCACATCAGCATCATGAGTTACAGCTTTGAGTGAGTTAGTCATGAGTTAGAGCTTTTCAACTTCACTAAGATTGTGTTGCGAGGCTCAATTTGCGCTTTCTTAAAGCCTCAGTTGCTCGAGCTATGATCTTATTCATCTTATTCACTTTGGAATTGTATACAAATCAAGTTGTGGCTCAAACAAGCTACTGACAGCAGCACTGTGTGAGAGAATAGCCCCCTTCATCACCAATTGCAAGTGTAAATTGTGTGCTTAAGCTGTAAGGCTAATCCACCAAGGCTGCCGCCCTTATTGTGCCCTAAAGCTCCTTTATAATTGGAGTGTTCTCTGATCTGATTTGAGATTCTAGTCAAGTTTATTTCTACAGCCCTTCATCACAAAGCACGTCTCGAAGGACTTCACGGGGAACGAGCCTACCTAGATTTAACTAATCAACAATCAGTCACAGAACGGAACGATGCAGTAAGCAAACAAAAGGAAACAAAACAAAGCACAAGATACAAAGACAACCCGCCCACTCACCGGATGGAACCAGGTGGTCTTCTAGGGTGGATACACTCTGTCTTGCTTCCTGCGATGAGATCAGCCTTTCTGTTTGTGCAAAGTCTTTATGTCGCCTCTCAAAGGATCTCATGTGATACAATGAGTAGGAGCAGTTGGTGTTGCACTGTGTTAGTGAATTGGGTGCGATCTCAATTGGCAAGGCCTCACCTACAAGTAACTATCATGCAGGCAAAGATGATGACATTTCAATACAATGACATCTGCATGGCCATGGTGGGCATAACAAGGCTTTATTCTCTGACCTGCACCATTAGACACTTTCCACTCATTTTGCACACTTAGTGAAGAGCATGGCTTGCTGTTTTGGTCGTTTGGGAAGAGAAGGTGCTGTATCAACAGCACCTTCTCTTCCCTGAGTAAATCTGAGCCTTAACGTCCAAAATCAGACTCACTTCATGCGCTGACATACGCTAGGGGTACGTTAGGCATAGGTTTTATACGTTTCAACAGCGTATGCCACCGTATGCGACCGTGCTTGAAACGTATAAAACCTATGCCTAACGTACCCCTAGCGTATGTCAGCATATACCAGCGTATGAGTGATATTTTTCAAACGCTGGCATACGCTAGTACGATACGCAATAGTGTGACAGGGCCATTACCAAGACACATTCCTGGATATGTTTTATACGTGGCCAATGAAGTGAGTCTGATTTTGGACGTTAAGGCTCAGATTCACTCAGGGAAGAGAAGGTGCTGTATCACCAAAACGACCAAAACAGCAAGCCATGCTCTTCACTAAGTGTGCAAAATGAGTGGAAAGTGTCTAATGGTGCAGGTCAGAGAATAAAGCCTTGTTACGCCCACCATGGCCATGCAGATGTCATTGTATTGAAATGTCATCATCTTTGCCTGCATGATAGTTACTTGTAGGTGAGGCCCTGCCAATTGAGATCGCACCCAATTCACTAACACAGTGCAACACCAACTGCTCCTACTCATTGTGTGACAGGGCCATAACAACAGGACCTCACATACAGTGAACAAGGGGTCGACTAAGAGGTAAAACTGTTTCAATGGTGAGTAGAGGGCAGAAATGCCAAAGTCATTTTCTGGTAGTTGCACTGTACTTCTGTTCTTCTGAGTCAAACTGGGCACTCATATACAAACACGTACACAAACACACACACACACACACACACACACACACCTTTCCCAGTCCTTGAAATAGCTCAGGTATATTAAAACACTGTGTGATGCAGTGGGAAGCTCTTGGGGAGTCATTTGTGTTGTTTAGTAGAGACAGGAGCACATCACCAACGGCGTTTTAACCAGAGATGCTAGATGCTTTCTCCCTCATTAAAAAAGTCTTTGGGTAACATTTAACTTTAAAATGGCCTTCTTGCAGTGTATTAACCTACGTACTTAATGATGGGAAAGAACCGAGTTTTAACACAATAGATTCTTTCAAGTCCAAGCCAGGACCTTTTCCATTTTTCTCTCATTTCAAAAAGTTTTTGTTATTTTTTAAACAAGCAGCAGCATCTGACCCGACCATCCTTTCTGCTATTTAAGGTGAGAAACAAATATGTAGGCGCTTACTCTGAATAGCATCAAACAAACTTTAAATAAGTCTTTCATTTCAGAAAAGCCCATTTCTGTCAGCTCCAAACCACTTTGTTGTAGTTTCTATGGTTTAATTGAATGAGCCTTTGAGCCTAGATTCTTTCTCTAATTTCAAAAAGTCCTTTTTAGAGTTCATATCGTTAGAGTCCTCAGAATAATCTTTCATTTCCAAAAGCCCTTGCTCAGGCTTTTTCCTCATTTTAAAATGTCCTTGTTGGAGTCTCTTCCTCATTTCTGGACCAGTTATTCCTCTCCACTGCCCTCCAGTCTCAATAGAGACCTTGGCCGGAGCAAATCACCACTGTGCCAGCTATAATAGAGGACTGTGTGTGAGTGTTGCGTGTGTGTGTGTGTGTGTGAGTGTTGCGTGTGTGTGTGTGTGTGTGTGTGTGTGTGTGTGTGTGTGTGTGTGTGTGTGTGTGTGTGTGTGTGTGTGTGTGTGTTTTCCTGGTAAAAGATTCAGCCAAGTCATGTTAAATTTATTTCACTGGAACCACCAACAGAATTGGTCACCACAAAGTGATTTATGTCCCCTGCAGTAACACGGCAAAACTGTCTAGTCATTGCTCTCAATAGAGGGGGAGGAATAAAGACCCGAGCACCGAGGAGAACGGCGTTTTATGGATGGAAATATTTTAATTCAAGACATTCGGCGGTCATGTGTTGGACACCTGCTATGTCTCTTTTATATCGTGTCATATTGAAAGAAGCGAAAGAAAGAAACGTCTCACTGCTAGAACTTGGAGGCGTTCAGGTGTCGTTGGAACCATAATGTTTTTTTATTTATGAGTTTAAAATGAACGATAAACAAATTGCAAGCGGGTATTATTTGCTTTTCCTAAGTAGATTTTATTGCCGTGACTATAACTGATGATTTTTATTTGTATTATCTTGGACTGCTGCTTGTGTTGACGCGCCAAGAGATATTGAAGCCGACAAAATATTCCCTCATGCCCTACTTGTAATCACCACTAGGAGGCTGAACGCTTTTGAAAGCGACTGAAAGTTTAAGGGAAGTTAGCACAACATGAAGATGTGCCACATTTTGACAATCTGTTGAGCTGACCTATATATAGATGAAGCCGAGGGAAAAGGCCCATTTTTTTACACGCCGGCTGCACTGCTGCTGTCTGAAACACTGTTGTTAAGCCATGGCTCTCGAGTAGAGCAGGAACAATTGATTGAAGGTAAAATTATTTCATTCAGTCGTGATTTGATTCGTCATTTTGAGTGAATGGAGATTAATATAGGAAGATTTAAAACAATTTGGACCTGCTTACTATTGGTTGTTGTAATGTTGGTGATCCAGTTTGCCCTCGCTTCATGTCGTTATGCTAGGCTTTCCATAGAAGAGGAACTGATGGCTATCAGATGTCAACATCCATCTCCTTATACCCATAATCCCTTGCGTTTTGTGGTTGTTTCCTGTTGATGGTTCGGATTACGTTCTCACTCCGAACAAACTGATCCGCAGTTCTCCTGGAGGAGGGCTGAGACGTTTTCAGGCGTCTCGGTGGGTTATTTGGTGCAACTGAATTCAAACGCGTTGTTCTCACTGGACAAACGAACCGAGCTAAAGGAACAAACACTGCAGAGTTCAAATAAACCAAAAACATACTTGGTGTGAAATGCACTTATGGTCAGCTAAATGCCTCAAATATGACGTCGTTCTGCAACGGCTACTCCTGCGTTCAGCTTTATAGACACAGTAGAGGAGGTTCTGGTGGGATCTGACTTCAGACCAGCAGTGGTACAGGTGCTGCTCTACTTTTGAAACTACCAATTTGAGTCCACCTTTGCTTATGTGAAGTATATTATGGGATGCTGTCTGTCTTACGATGAAGATAAGCCTCAGTGTTGTAATTCTCTCTGGAAACCAGTATATCAGTTTGTTGTATTGCCTCAGTGGCGTATTGCTTAGTGTTTGGAAGAGCAGAAATACGAGCCATGTCGTCTTTCTTTTTACCTCCTTTTTATTATCCCAGTTTAGCGCTGCTGTCGGCCCCCTCATATCACTGTTTTATCTCTTTTTCTTTCTTGCTCTCTTTATTCCTTTCTTTCTCTCTTGCCCTTGCTCTCTCTCTCTCTCTCTCTCTCTCTCTTGCTGTCTCTCTGAATTTCTTTCCGCATTTCTAGCCGTCTAGTATCTACCCCACCCCCCTTGCAAAATGCTACAGAGCACAGATAGACTGCATTTCATATCAGACCACAATCACAAAAGTGTTTTTAAATCAAACTGATACAGAGCATCTATTTGTATGGAAATGATGTTGTACCGCTCTGATATCTGCTGGGCGTGTTTTAGCTTCTCTGGGTGAATAATGTATAAATACCTGACATCGGTGTCCTTAGATACTCCCTGCCGCTAGACTGAGCAGTTTATATCCCCAAGGAGGCTCCGAGCCTGGAAGGACTTGGCTGGGTCGCATCCCACGTCTTCTCTACATCATAGGTTCCAGGCTGGCTCTCAGCCGATGCTCACATTTACATTTTTACACTTTGGCCGTCTTATCCAGAGTGACTTAGAGTGCAACAGTACATTAAAGGGCATTAAGTAATCTATGTCTTGTATCGATCTCCATTGGTGGCGAGTAGAAATTGCAACAGCAAGAGTTGGTCTCCCCCTTCACAAGTCTCTAGTCTTTGCCTTCAAGTATTTACAGACAGCTTTTTTTGCTACTTTAAAAAAAAAAAAAAAAATGTCATTAATTTTGAAAGCACTTTAAGGAATTATTTCTATGAGCCTTTTGCACAGTACTGTATATCAAGTTTTACATAGTTCAAAATTTCTGTCGCCTCTTGCAACACACGCTACAGAGATTTACACTACAGTTCGATTTAGTGGTCAGAACGGGCCGGTTATCTTAGCTTCAGCCACAAAGCAAAACTCTTGATTTACCGGTCAGTTCTCGCTCTCCATCACAGGGTGAGGAGCTCAGTGATCTGAGAAAACCTCCTGGTTGTAATGGATGGAAAATAGAGTATAATGTGGGTGAATATCCAGGGTTGGGGTGTGACTCATAGCTGCAGTCCCCTACTTTTGTAATCAGATTACTGTGATCCATCCATTTAGCTGATGGCATTACACAGAAGGAGAGTGTCAGTAGTAAGGTGTATAAGAGTCACAGCCACAAAGGAAGACTATTCTGCATCACAGGTCAAATGAAGTGCAGCAGGTCAGAAGGTCTGGTGTGATGAACTGGTGATGAATGAAGATTTTTAAGATCAAGACATCTGATCAATAATCAGGATAAACCAGGGTATCGGCGGCTGCAGGACCGATCAATAACTGTCTCCCGGGTCACTGCTATGCTAAATTTACCCCGACTGGCAACAATGGAAAACATCCAGTCCAATTTGCCTTGGAAATTTCCTTTGGTGGAGTGGACAGACGTCTGCAACGGCAATTAGATCAAGTGACGCTCGTCCATGCATGCACACGCACAGATATAGCGATCGGTCAGATGTGTACTCAAGTTAATTTACTATTGATCCCCACTGATCACCTCAACTAAAGGTGACTGATCAGTAAAAACGACAGAGCCTTCTAAAATGATATTATCTGTTTGGACATGCAGTAATATCGTGTTGGAGCTTTTAGAGCATCCAGCCCCTCCTGTCGGCTTCTGGCTTCTCCTACACAGACATCCGGTTTAATCTCCTAATTCATTACTTTGCCAACTGCACTGCTTGGTACAGGAACATTAAGTAATCAATGGCTTTCATCAAACAGTAGGAATTGCAATAATATTGAGAGGCCCCTGGCACAGTGCCCCCCCATACACGCACACACACACACACAAGCCCTTCCTATTCTCCTTGATGTACGTTGGCCTGACAAATACAATAACTTCACATTTTCACAATGTGAATGAGAAGGCAAGCTAGTAGTAGAATTACAACAAAAACATATAGAGGTAATATATCACCATGCAGGCTTTCTGTCAACGAAGACTATGACAAGTAAATATTCGGACCCATCGCGATATATGAAATTATTTAATTTCATTCTAGTATTGATCGTCATTCTAAATTATGACGAAAATAAAAACCACCAGCAGATGTTTTTCTGCCCCATTCTACTATATTAAAGTGATGCCATTAAAAATGATCCCCTCAGTATCGGTGCTTGGAGCTGAAAAGTTTTGAGCTCCAGAAATCACCTGGTGAAGTCATCGCGTCATTGGTATTGATACTTATTGCCTTTTTAACGCTAACCTAAATCAGCGTTGTGTCCCGAGGTGGAAAGGCCTCTGAAGCAGCATTTAAATGTAACACCGAAGCTCTCCACTGGATCCGTTACTAATGAAATTCTCTGCAGCATCACTTAGACCACAAAAACACTGAGACACATGGATGAGGAAGTGTGAGATCAACTCCACCGGGTTTCACCGTGGAAGAGGAAGAGCTAACGATGAGTGTAGTTCTTGACTACTGGACCATTATTCCTTGTCTGATGAAGAAATGACTAGAACTGAGTTTATAAAAGATGAAAATCTGGCCAGGAGCCGTAGAGGTGAATAAGTACCACTGTCTCCTCACTCTGTGGCCGGTGAGGCAAAGCATTTAACCAGTAGAAGATGTTGGCTGTACTTGGCAGCTCTTAGGCTTTCAAAAAAAGCTCAGCAAAAACCTTTGCGGTGTAAAAAGTTTAAAAGCCACTTATCTACCGGTGAAGTAATTAGCTGCGATTCTGTCTTGTCTGTTCTGTCCTGCTCTGTCTGTCATCAGTAATGCCCAGAAGTCTCAGTAGGTAGCACAGCTTGCTTCCTATTCATCTCCATCCACGCTCATTGCCCATCAGCGGCTGTAGCACCTCTATGGAAAAGTCATCTTTCAAATAAATTATTTCAGTTTCTCCTTCCTCTCACTCTGACAAATGTGTTAGGCCAGATTCTCTCACCTTGTAATGAATGGGTAGATGGTGAGAGAGCAATCTTTTCGTAGTAGATAATGTAGATATGTATATATATAAATATATTTTTAGATATTGTAGTACATTTATTCTTTTGATAAATCAAATTTTGCTCTCTCTGAGACTCGTCTGTTGAGAGACATAACAGTTTTGTATTACAGTATCTTTCATTTGGCTCCACTGAATAATGTTTAAAAAATATACTTGTCTGCAGTACTAATGCAGGATAGATGCTTGATAAATGGCCACCATTTATACTTTACAATGCAGAATGAATTGAATGATGGGGGAAATCTACCACTGTATGTAATCTCCAGAAGTCGATGTTGAGGATGTAGTAATTCCTCTCCCAAAGGCTGGGAAAGAGAAATTAGGCTGAGCTAAAACATTTTATGGTTTTAAAAAAAAATCTCCCCAAGGAGATGAAGTATCCCATCCTTCCTGACTCTCGTCATTTGCTTTTGTCACAAATTCAGTGAGTAGGTACAGCGGGGTTGCTGCAGAGCGGCATGGAAATCAAGCAGAGGCTCAGATGTGACTTTGCAGTAGTGTGTTTTCAAACTTTTCAAAAAAGTTTCAAATGAAACCGACCCTGACGGCAGAATAGGGGGCCCATAAAGCTCTACAGCTCATTGTGTAGAGTGTGGCGCTCACACTGAGATGGTTAGCGGTTTGATTCCCACTGCACCACCCCATGCTAAAAGCAGATGCATTCATGGTACTGTAAGGCACTATGGATAAAAGCTTCCCCCAACGCCAGCTGTTAAAGGGCTTGCTATTGGAGTGTGAGTTCACAGAGCGAGCAGGCCTGCTGTGCGGAGAGGAGGAATTATCAAAGATGACTATAAATATAGAAAGGAGTTTCACGGGTAGTCTGCTCAACCTCCAAACACAGGAACAGTGAAGACAGAGAAACGGGAGGCGTAGCTGTAGCTTTGTCACTCAACGCTTCAGTCTGCTGACATCTCACCCCTCCCCCCTCTCAGTCAGCCTGCCTCTGTCTGCCTGCCTGCTTACAACTTGATAGAGATGTGAGTCGGGAGTTAATTGATTCAGGTGTTGCTAATTACTCAACTTGTCCAGCCTCCATATAAATCAGGAGTGTTTACAGTCAGGGGAGTCAAGGTCTTCTAACACAATGCTTGTCGAGCTGAGTCTATAACTGTTTTATCGATTTACCTTTTTAGTTTTAGCTAAGTAAGTTAAAAGTACTTAATTTCTTAAGTTGCGGATGGTTTTTGATTGGTCGTTGGGCTGGTCTTGTCACAAAAACCTGGCAACCCTGCAGGTGCACCTCCATGACAGTGCTAGCCGTGGTTGAGAGCAGATTTGTAACCGCAAAGCCGAGAGTAGTTTGGCGTTGTAGTTTTTATCTGCGTCTTAAAGCTGCTGGTGCACAAGGTATGACCAGCCTTGTCAGTCCTCCGGGCCGCCGTCAGTCTGTGAGATAAGTTCAGTTAATGGGGAGCAGCTATTTTTATATCCGCTCTCCTTTCATTAATATCTGTCCTCCAGGAGACGGAGTAATGAGGCTTGGCTCTCTGATTGCTACATCACAACTTTGAGCAACACATCAGACACTTTTTGTGCTTCATCACAGCAGGTGTCTCCCATCACAGGCCGGTGAACTGTGTCTGCCACCACCACAGTATTTCAGAGTGGGGTGGGATTTTATATAGTTTGTTTGAGATGCAGAGGATAGACAGGAAGTAGCATGAGCAGAGATTTGAACATATTTCAAATGTCCCTTTCAAAAAAGGGAGGTCAATTTGAGCCTTTCTACACTGGTTGCCAGTTAATTTTAGATTTTTTTTTTTTTTAACTGGCCAATTTCATAACTGCCTGTTTCATTTTATTTTATATTCTGTTTTACTTTCCAGCACCTGTATTTTTGTTTAGACTATTATTATTTTAGAATTAGGAATTGGTTTCTTCCCATCTCCCTCATGTTCACATTTCACCAGCCCTCTCTGTGGTGAAAGAACGGGGGGGGGGGGGGAACAACTTTACTGGAACATCTTGAAACAAATCAGTGTTTCCACAGTAGTTATCCACGTAGGGGAACGTGTCAGCATAACTGTCAAAACTAATCAGAAAACATCAGGATTAGGCAAAGTATACTCAAGCAGCGATGGCAGTGAATCATGTATTTGAGTAGTAAATATCAAAGGGGAGTTGTTATATTGATGGATCTAGCACTAAGTTGAATTGGTCTCTCCTTTCCTTTTAGCCTCAGTGGACCTAGAGTGTAGGAAAGTAGATCCAGTCTTAGAAAGAGTTAATCACAAGAGAGAGAAAGAGACAGAAACAGAGAGTACCCTGATGTGAGGAAGGGAAAGCGAGACATCGTCAATCAGAAAAAGCAGAGACTGAAAGTGAGAGAGTATATAACATCCATTGCAATATAAAAAAAGACAGCGATGCAAAGATGCAGACATTCCTTCAAAGACAGAACGAGAAAAAGGAAAGATATTGTAGACCAATAATGATATGGAAAAATGTATGAGACAGAGAGAAGATTGAATTGAATTGAGAGACTATCCCATCAGTGTGATGAAAGGGTCTCTATGCAGAGTGGTCTATGCGTCTCCAGCCATTATCCACCTGTTTATACTGGTTATGTAACTCTACTCCGCTTCAATACATCACTGGTGACAAGAGGTGGCAGGATGCTATACACACACACACACACACACACACTAATGTAGAATGTAATTTGCCCCTCTGTGTTAAAAGGCTCTGAGAGCATCCTCCACACCACAGGCTTGGGTTCCGTGGTCTCCGTAGTAACAGCATCCATGTCCATAGCAACCATATCCATGTCAGCGCTGTTGGTAACAGAATGTCCTTTTCCCAGGCGCCACGGCGTCGAATGGTGACAGGCAGAAACGACACATGGCAAAGTCACCATCGGACACCTGTCCCCTGGCTCTGTACACCAACGTTCTGCAAGAACTGGCACAGATCTAATTTATTTGTAAAGTCATACAGTCCTGTATTATTTCAGTCTCAAAGGGCTTCACGGTGCCCCTTGCAGAGGACAAGAGAAAAACCTTTTAGGAAAAAATGTTAGAAACATCAGGAGGGGCTACTCAGAGAGGGATCCCCCTACCAGGACAGTAGGTGCCGAGTTGGGGCAAGCAGAAGCTCAGAAGATGAGTTGGGATGAGGGGGAGAAATCGACACCAGCCACCAGGCAAATGCTGAATTTGAACTGTGGTTAGTAAGTTACCCTGCAGGTAACCAACCAAACACACTAGCTAATGTATCTAGTAGAAGCTAACCTGAGTGGCTACTAATTGCATGTTAACATTAAAATCAGCTGCTTTGCTGAGGAAGCTTGCTGGCCTTTTTACCTGGCTAACAATGCCAGAGGCTAAAGGTGCTAGGGCTACAGACAAGGCAGTTCTGGGGCACAGTAACCTACAATTGGAAGGAAATCTAAAATATCACACTATTCACTTGTACTTATAACATTACTGAATGGATATAAAGCCACAAGTTATCTCTTTTTTTCTCTTATATTTTACATCATTTGTGAACAGCCAATTCTCCAATGAACCTCCATGATGGCGCCAGCCGTCGTTGCTAGGAAATTTGTGATGCAACTGCAAATCTATATTTTGTTGTTTTGTTTCTCTATCTATCTATCTATCTATATATTTTCATCTCTTTTTTTCTGTATTTCATCACTGTGCAACTAAAATAAAATCTAAACTAACATCAAGCTTATTCCAATTGCAAAAGGTTTGCAGTTCTTGAATTCTGAACTGACTGAACTATCTTCACCTCGGTTGTGATGGAGAGCCTGTGTGATGCTGTACGACAGAGCGGCATGGTCTGATCGCTGACTGACACAGGAGATAACCGATCATATGAAACCAGTAATGGAGCAACGGTACAAACTGTAACCCAAATCTGCCATCGGCCCGTCCCACATGAACATGCTAGAAATAGCACCGTTCTAGGTCGCTCTTTAATAACCACAGAACTAACTGCATGACACTGTGTGTGTGTGTGTGTGTGTGTGTGTGTGTGTATCAAGATACCTAAAGCATGTTTTCTTCCATTAATGCCATTGATGCCACTGTGTGTAGCTGCACGAAAGAGAGTGTGTTTTCACGTGTTCGTCATGTGAAATTGTTATGGTTTGGCAAGTAAAACAACTTCGGTTAATGTTATGGTTATGGTTGAGGTTGAGGTTAAGGTAATGTTTTGGTCATTGTGTATTGAACCCTTGTCTTTTGAGTTGATAGTAAATGTCTCCGTCCCCCTGACCTCCACACCCTTACTTTCCGCCGCGCTGTTTCAATGTCAAACTGCTTCCTGTTTCCAGTCGTGTCTCCACCTAATCCTTTCATGGCGGGGAAATGGATTTCTGTCACTTTTCGTGCAGGGTGATCCACAGGAACATGAATGCTTCCGGAGGTTTGGGTTTGGATTTCATTTGATGGATTTTCAGCTTTAATTCATTCAGAAAAACCCCCACGCTAAGACGCTCCTCCGAAAACAATTTCTTTATCATTGTTTTCAGTGAAAGAATATAGTGTCACATGGTCGAAGTGCTGTTCCAGAGAGGCTGTGTGTGTGTGTGTGTGTGTGTGTGTGTGTGTGTGTGTGTGTGTGTGTGTGTGCCCTAGCTATTAAAGGGAAACAACACTCCTGTCCTTAAAAACAAGGTCACAGACCCTCCTACGAGAGCACTTCATTATAAACTAAATCGCCTTCCCCGCTCAACACACACACACACACACACACACACACACACACACAGGCAGCGGGCAGGACACCTACCTGCCACAGAGATAGGTCCCATAACGTGCTCCGTACATCGATTCTGTGGTCTGTTTTCCAACAAGATGTATGTCTCTCCTCTGAGGAGGAATCGAATGCTTTTGTCCTTGGCCTTGTAAAGTGATTTTCACCGACCTGGTCAGAGCAGGATAAACAAGTAACTAAATACAACATAATCATTCACACACACAACCAAATATAACAGTACTATTAGTATTAGTATTAGTATTAGTATTTGTATTAGTGGATGGCGAGGTCAACATCAACCTATAAAACTCAAAATTCACAAACTTTAAAACAAGCTTTGGAAACGGTTTTGAACTGATACCAGAGAGATATTTAGGTCCTGATTTTACTAAGTGATGCAGGTAGCAGCGAAGGTCGACTACGGACGTCGTCTCAACTTTCATTTTGCAACAGTTTTCAACATTGGTTCAGGCCATCGTATCAACATCTATTCAAAACAAACAAAACAAAACCTCTCTGGATCATAAATATATTCTATTTTCTTCAATATGAATTGTATTGATCTCCTCACCTAACAGTTTGCATCTTGAAGCTTGTGATTCTATCAAATCTACAAAAGTGTGGGAAATACAAATCTCTGATCAGGAGACATTTGGGGCAGCAGGAGAGGAAATTCATCTTCAATCTCTTTTGTTGTTGCAGTGTGAACAGAGACGTTCATGTCTTTGTTGCCTTGAGTTTTTTTGACAACCCTTTTCAACGAAAACCAAATCATGCTCTCTGATTCGGCACTTTCTAGAGATTAGAGATCCAACAGCTAAATTCAGGGTTTATTGTGATTTCTCTCTCCAGTGGACACAGAGGGGAGGAGGCTGAAGGGAGGCATCCAGCGGAGCACCGAGACGGGCCTGGCTGTAGAGATGCCCAGCCGGACCGTCCGCCAGGCCAGCCACGAGTCCATAGAGGACAGCATGAACAGCTACGGCTCCGAGGGCAAGTGAGTGACACATCCTGTTGCAGTGACCGTCGAAAACATGTTTCTGTTCCTGATTTGTTTGATGCACCCAGATGCAGCAAACACAGATGGACGTTGTGAAATGAGCACGAACTCTTGAGACGCAGATTACATGTTGTGAATAGTGTGAAGAGTATGTTCCTCCACCATGAGAGGGCTATGTGACAACAGTGGGAATCGCACATGCCATTTTCACGTGTCATGTTAAAAGGTTAAGGCGAGTTGTTGTGATCTTTTCCTCATCATGAGCGGTGAACAAAAACACAACACAGCGGCTTAGATTTGGTCTGAAATGACATGGTTTGATGTACACTTGATGTTTCCTGCTCCTTAGCCTCTCCATGTGTGTAACTTCCCCTTTCCATTTGTTAGCATTATTTTATTTTTCTATTGTATATCTAACAGAGCTGGTGAATGAATACTGGGAGGAGGGGTTTTGATGAGAGAGAGGATATACTGTAAACCCCATTTGAAAAGGGGAGAGAGAGCGAGAGAGAGAGATTGATTTGATTAATGGATGACTTGTATAGTGGTCACTACTAGTATATCTTAATGCTTTTTTAACAGTGCTTTGGCAACACGTTGTCAAATGTCATGAAATAAAGTGAATTGAATTGAGTTGAACTTGAATTGAGAGAGAGAGAGAGAGAGAGAGAACTGTAATCAGTGTCAGTCCAGCTGGGTTGTGTCTCTGTGGATTAAACAGCTGGCATACAGACAGTTCACTGTACAGCACTGGACCAGAAACACACGACCAGTAACGTCATCTCTCCATCGCAACATCGTTATATATAACAGCTCTTTAATTGGGCTGCATGCTGGCCCAATTAAGGAGGTTTCTACTGGGAGGGAAGTTTTCATTTTCAGCAAAAGTTTTTCTTATTCATCCATGACCAAAAACCTCAACCTAACGTCAAGCAAATTGTTTTAGTTGCCTCAACCTAAAGACTTGAACTTAGAGGACTACACCGACTTGTTGGGAGTAATGCTGGAACGCTGTAGCATTCAGTGGCGGAAAGTCATTTTCTCATTATCACCTAATCTGATGTAATCTTTCAGAGTTCACTCTCGTTTCACAAACTTTTGTCAGACTGTGTTGGAAGAGGCAGAGGCAGGAAGGACAGGTGATGTCCTGTTGAAGTTTCCTTGAGCAAGGCACTGAACCCAAACCTGCTCCCTCTGAGAGAGAGCTGCTGAAAGGTTCAAACGTGTGATATACGGGCCGCAGTATGACGGCATTTCCATCGATAGCACCAAACCCCTTCTGTCTGTCTGTCTGTGTTTCTGTCTGTGTTTCTGTCTGTCTGTCCGTCTGTCTGTCTGTCTGTCTGTGTTTCTGCCAGTTGTTTGGCTCGGTCTGCTGATTGAAAAGCTCTGTTCTTGCTTATGCAGCGCCGTGAATAAGCAGTTTGTTAGCTAACACCATCCAATCACACTTACGAGTTATTGATTCACGGTTCGGGCAATTCAGGAGCCAGGGTGTGTGTGTGTGTGTGTGTGTGTGAGAGAGGGCTAAATGGGAGTGTGTGTGTGTGTGTGTGTGAGAGAGAGAGGGCTAAATGGGAGTGTGTAGGAGGTGAGGGGGTGAGGGGGTTCAATGTGGGAGGGTTGAGAATGTGTGTGTATGTGAACAACAGACACACACAAGCAAGAAGGTGTGTCACCATCAAACACACACACACACACACACACACACACACTTTCTACACTCTGTGTTAATATTTCTACATCTGAGCGTCATATTTCTCTGAAACAGCATAATCCCCAGATGTGCCTCACATACCGACATTATAATCTAAAGCTCAGGATTTTATCACCCTGTAATACCCACTCAGCTAATGTTGCTCGACTTATTGCATGCCAACATGCACACACACACACACACACACACACATACACACACACGCAAACATGCACATGCATAAAGGATTTAACCGGGAGAGTTTCTCTGACGCTAATATGTTGATTTATTAATTGCATGTTGCTGATTCATGTATTTATTAAGACACATGCATGCATATGTGCATAGATACACATGCAAGTACACACTGATGAAATACAAGCATGCACACACACACACACACACACACACACACACACACACACACACACAAAAGTACGCACAGGCATATACACAACTACATGTGGCGTACATGTACACACACACAAATTCAGTATGTACAGTGTCTCACACACACACACACAAAAACATTCTCGCACACACACACATGTAAATGCATGCACTTGCAAACACACGCCTACACACACGCAACACAACGGGATGTAAATGATACTGAGCAGCTGGAGTGTGTTTTACATTCTGATCATAAACAGTAACGATGTTAATACTTCAATAATGCTTGGTAATGTCTGCATAAATGAATAATATACTCTAATGGCTTTTGTGTGTGTCAAGGTAAATTATATATTATGTTACATTAGTCACTAGTATGTAGTGTGTGTGTGTGTGATGTAAACTAATGGCTGCAGAGTGTTACTTGTGCTTGCTTAAATACAACCGTACTGTATCGCCCAGAACATCTTTGTTGGTACAAACTACTACATTTGTAACTTTTTAAGGTTTTACTTTTTTTGTCCGTTCACCTTTAAAGACAAAGCTGTCGGATCATCCAGGTTTGTCTCCTCGTGAGAAAGGAGGAAATAAATACACCGGTTCCCTTTAATGTGCAACTACTATCTATAATCTATAACAAACCATGTGTGGTCTCTTTACAACAGGGCTTAAAAAAGACCTGGCGAGCACAGAAGTGTAGAATGAAATATGACAGAAGAGGAGAGAGGGATGAGGGTTAGAGAGGTGTAGAAGAAGAAAGGGGAGGATAGAGACAGAGGGGGAGAGAGGGAGGGAGGGAGTTATATCTCATGGGTTTCGGGCTGGCCTTGACGTGAGGCAGCTGCAGTAGTGTAAAAATAGACCGGAGGAGAGGAGAGGAGAAGGGAAATAGAATAGAGGAATGGAGAATAGAGGGGTTTGGGAGGCGAGGCAAAGTGAAGCTGGAGAAAATGAGAGCTAGACGAGAGGAGGGGAGAGGAGGGGAGGTGGGTGAGACGCAAGGGGGAAGTAAAGAAGTGGGAAGAAAGTTTAGAGGAGGACGGCGATGGATGAGAGGAGAGATGCATACATGTTGAGTGATAGGAGGCTCCATGCTTACACTTTAGCATACACTATGTTGAGTGATAGAAGGCTCCATGCGAACAATTCAGCATACACTATGTTGAGTGATAGAATACCACATGCTAATACTTTAGCATACACTATGTTGAGTGATAGAATACCCCATGCTAACACTTTAGCATACACTATGTTGAGTGATAGAATACTCCATGCTAACAATTCAGCATACGCTATGTTGAGTGATAGAATACTCCATGTTATCAATTCAGCATACACTATGTTGAGTGATAGAATACCCCAATGCTAACAATTCAGCATACTCTATGTTGAGTGATAGAATACCCGATGCTAACAATTCAGCATACGCTATGTTGAGACAAGTGTGGCAGTTTTGTGTAGGAGATTGTTTTTTTATGATTTTGTTGTGTCTATGTTCTCATCACTTGGCGAGGAAGCTGACCAACCTCCCAAAAACATGGTATATTATGCTCAAGGACATGTCATCAGGTCCAACCTAGGCCTTGAGTACAACCTTACTAACAACAAGGTCATCCCTGTTGGATGAGTGGGGTTCAATCCAACGTGAACATTTCTCCATCGGATCGTAAGTCCAACGCTTTAACCACCCGGACCATCCAGGTTTACCCAAAACCTTCAGGTTCCACCGAGAGTTGCCAGAGTGCCAAGAGTAGAACCAGGTAGTAGATAGTGTTACTTTTCATAAGGCATAACCCAGTTCCCTGTGCAGCTCTATGGGTAGAGCAACGCTCCAACACTGGGCTGGATATCCATTCCCACTGGGGCCAACCATGCTAAAAATGTAGGCAACTAAGTATGCACTCACAGGTACTCTGAGACACTTGAAATTGAAATTGATGAAATTGTCCACCAGGTAATATGTATTAGACAGAGAGAGGGGGCGGATGGAGGTGCTCTAATCTCAACTGTTTATCTGTAATCATGTATTCATTATCTGCGACTATGTTCTCATCATCTGCACCTCCCAGAGAGAACACGAGACAGACAGGGAAAAAAGGAGATTGATGCATGGACACCCCGCGGACTTCCCAGTAGTAATGACTAGTACTGTAACGTTACCCTGATGAGTTGCGTGTGGTGGACACAACCTGGATGCGACGCAGTAAGAGGTTATAATGACGCTGTAGCTGAGCCTCAGAAAAACATGACACTGATTATACAGTAGATGAAAGAGGGGAGGGGCAACGTGAGCAGAAGTAGGGGAAAGATAAGAGAGGAAAAAAGAAAGCAGCTATCAGTGATGTACGTTGCATTTCTGGGTCCGTTTTGTTGTTTGATGTTGTATTTTTCTTGCTGGCCAAATGTAGATGTGTTGTTGCATCAACATATTTCTAGCAGCTATAATGGAGTTTGATATCATAAAATGTCTCATGGATCTAAAACATCAACCGTCAGGTTTTGGTGTCAGCCAATCAGAATCAAAGAGCAAGGGCTTCTTTCTAGACCGACGATCAACAATCATACAGGAGAAATCCATCGGAGGAGAAGAGAGAGACCAGAATGCAATGCAGTAGGCAAGATAGACCAGAATGCAATGCAGCCACAAGACATGTTGGGGTTTGAGTGAGGGGCATGACTCTTGCTTCACTATCGTTATCGCTCTCTATCTACACGTAAAGCCCACAGCTGAATGGATCAAGTTCAGGCACATTCTCTGCGGGTTGTTGAAAGGCATTCTGGGAAATGTATCGAAATCGCTAAGTGAAGTAGAAGTAGAGGCAGGTTGAGGGGAAGTGGGTACAACAAAAAAGTAAATTGAGATGCTTCACCACAAAATAACTCCTGGAATGCATTGAGCATTACGGATTGATTATATCTAATGGTAGAAGAGGATCTGAGAGTGGAACCTTCCTTTATCTACTGCCCCTGGATCACACACACACACACACACACACACACACACACACACACACACACACACACACACACACATACAAACAAACACACACACACACACACATACAAACAAACACACACTCACACACTCTCTCACACACACACACACACACACACAAACACACAGACAGTTTTACACTGCCTGGCACTCTGCCACTAGAGCACTCTGATCTGATTCCTAGGCACGCAAACACACACACACACACACACACACACACACTCACACACACAGGTAAGGACAAAGGTGGTCAAAACCCAAAGCTGACAGTCCAACATCGCCAGATATAGTTTGCTAATTTGCTGGTGTTTTATTTAGCCAATTTAAATTTTGGGGTCTTTCAACTAAGTTGAAACAGGAATGATGGATGACCAACAGTCATCAGTTCCTTTCCTCTTTCTTGTTTTCTATCCTTCTCCCTTTCACTCTCACTGTTTCTCTCCTTACTCTACCTGTCCTCTCTCACTAATTAAAGTACAATAGGAGGTGCCGCCATGTTTAACCATCTCGCTCTCTCTCTCTCTCTCTCTCCAGTCTGAACTACAGTGGGATGTGTCTGGCATCAGATGCCCAGTTCAGTGACTTCCTGGATGGGATGGGACCCGCTCAGTTCGTTGGACGACAGACGCTGGCAACAACATCTATGGGTAAGAGAGGAAGTAATACCTTTTCTAACCTTTTTAAAAAAAATGTAATTCTACTGTCGGCCACTGGGAGCTGCCCAGTACAACCCCAGTCTTCTACTGTTGACCATTGCCTTGTACAAGAGCACATGTACAGTAATTGCTCCATCCTTTTCTACTTCTTCAACCATCATATTTATACAAAAAACATCCCTATTTCCTAGGACATTAACAAGAATCAGGGGCAAAAAAATCCACTGATAGTTCATAAAATGCCACTGGAATTGGCATTACAGGTGCAAAAATAACTCAACCCATTGAAAAGGGATTGAAAAGTTAAGAAATGCAGCTTATTTCCTCATAAAACTCAAAAAAATCAGTCCATGTGGGCATAAACGTCTCATAAATCAGAAGTGTGTCCTACTCCAGCATTTTCTTGTTGCTGCTGCACTTATTAATTTCTAGGCTGTATATACTAGACATACTGTATATAGCCTGTCCTCTGGAGCTGTGCTGTATTGTAAGTGGGTCAGTTTCCTCGCTGGCAGCCAGACAGTGTGTCCTTGGCCTGACAACAGTCACACTGACTGGACCATCTCCACTCGCCCTGCTGTCCAGTCCAATATTATATAATGTCAGAGAACCCAGAATAACATGGCTGTCATCTGCACCGGCTCGTTTTTAAAGGAACATTACATGACGTGTGACATTTTGGGGTATTTAGCTGATGTTCTTTTCCAGGGCGACTTCCAGCGAGTCCATCAGTAGATCACTGACATGACAAGTCACTAACAGTAAGGAGGTCAGAGCCATTAGAGATAGAGAAGTGCTAGGAGAGGAAATAGGAGCATCCAGTATGAAAAAGGTACTCTCTCTTCGTACTCTGTTCCACTTGTTGACATACCAGACCACTCACAGTCATGTTCAGCTCGTCCTGGACTTCTCTCAGTCTCGTGTCTATTTTGACTCGGACTTGTTCTACGGCTACTATTGGACTTCGACTCGACTTTTTACTGCCCATCTAAACATTTTCTACAGTGTGCTACCAACATTTTAAGGGATTACATCTGTGTAATGTAATGCAATTGGATAATGCCTTGATTAGTTGGATGTTGAATGGTTTAGTTCTCCTGCTGATAGATCCACATCTCCTTAATCATTATAGTAACATACAATGCTTATTGCCTATGTTGGTCAGACTCTTTTTTCTGGTCCCGGTCTTGACTTGGTCTTGACCTCCTTTGGATCTGGTCTTCGACGTGACTTGGACTCGACTAACGTGGTCTTGACTACAGCCTTGCGTAAAACTCTAGTGCAGAGGTTCTCAATCCTGGTCCTCGGGGTCCAGAGCCCTGCTGGGGCCAGGTAGTTCATCTCATTCACCAGTCATCCCAGGTCTGAACCATTCCCTGATAACGACGGCTGGAATGAAAACCAGCAGGGGTCTGGGCCCTGAGGACCAGGACTGGAGCCACTGCTCTAGTGTTATCTAGTGTACACGCTGGTGAGCATTTGTTCTTTGTTCATGGTCATGGGAAGCCTGGAAAATGAATAAAAACTCAATGATACTCGGTTGTACCACATCACCACCTCTTGGCCATTTTTGCTACAGTAACTTTACCTGTCCTTGTTGTTTATATATCTGTTACTGTGTGTTTCCACCCATCCAGGTGATGTAGAGATCGGACTGATGGAGAGGAACGGAGGTCTGGAGGTGGAGGTCGTCCAGGCCAGAGGACTCACCATGAAGCCAGGTTCAAAGGGACCTCCAGGTCAGTAAGCATCCATCCATCAATCAATGACTCAAAGAATCAATGAATCAATCAGTAAATCAGTAAATCACTTAATTAACCAACAACCCAATAAATAATAAAGGAAAAGCTGTCAGGTTGGATTGTACAACAACAACAAACGATCAGTTCTGATTGTGATTTCATTCAGGTTGCGTAATGTCGGAGCAGAAACTGATCCTAATTGCATAACATCAAACGGCATCAGCAATAAAATAATGTCGGGGGGGGGAGAAAGAGGGAGGTAGAGAGAGAGATAGGGAGAAAGAGAGCGAGAGAGAGAGAGAGAGAGAGAGAGAGGAAAGCCATATAAAGACAAAGGAAAATGTTGCTCCAGATTTCAGCGTGCCAGAGTCTAATCTTTAATCTTGTCATCTAACACACAGGATGAAAAGCCTCTGTATGTGTGTGTGTGTGTGTGTGTGTGTGTGAAATGCCTGGTGTCCACTCAGTAAATTCAGTAGAACTCCAGTGAAGCTCTTTCCCATAATTCTGTTTTGTTGCCTAGCAACAAAGTTTCTTTCCAGGAAGTAAAATCTGAACTGTAAGATGGTTAAAATACAGGAAACATCTTTTTCTACTCTACTTCACTCTACTCTACCCAACTCTGCTCTACTCTATTATACTCTACTCTACTCTACCTTACTCTACTCTGCTCTGCTCTACTCTACTCTACTCTAGTGCCCTCTCTCTCTCTCTCATATACTCTAATCTATACTCTGATCTGATGTATTCTAATGCAGACTCTACTTGACACTATTCTACTTTAATTTCTTCCACTCTACACTACTCTACTCTGACATTCTGGCATATTCCACCATACTCCACTCAGCTAGACTCTACTATACTTACTATACTATACTAGACTATACTTTGATGTATTCTACTCTCCTTTACTGTATTTGGTGAAGCGCTTTTGGCAAAACAAATGGATCACCAGCGAAAAATTCTGGGGAAAGTCTAGTAAATAAACTTTATTGGTGTAGCGCTTCTCAAAGCAGAGCTACCAAGCACTTACAAGTCAATAAAGTGCATTACATTTTATTTATTTTTAAATGTATTTATTATTTCTTTATGTCTGCTGTGTGTCCAGCGGCTTATATCAAAGTTTACCTCCTGGAGAACGGGATGTGTGTGGCCAAGAAGAAGACCAAGTCGGTGAGGAAATCTCTGGACCCTCTGTACAACCAGGTGCTGGTCTTCTCTGAGAGCCCCCAGGGGAAGGTGGTACAGGTAGGACACACACACACACTCACACAACACATAAAGACACACACTCATTAGGGTTCAAGGGATTTTGAAGGCGATTGAAGCCAATTAGATCGACGGTGACCAATAGCAGCCGATATATTGGCAAACTGAAACCCTAACACACATATACACACAAAAGACACATAAATACACACATAAACATTGTAGATGAGAATGTAGGTGGGTCATTCTGGGATGCTAAAAAATGCAGCATTGATATTGTGTCTTAAAATCAAAAGCCATATCAATCAGCCTTGTGGGACTGGCTTCAACAACAGTCAGTCCAGCGCTTTGTTTTTTTCAGCAAACATCTCCTTTTGTCCATATGAACCTGCCAAAATTAATTTCCACAGCAAGTAAACCGTGGCCTTAATTCAACCAAAGATTTCAGTGATGGAGGAGCTGCTTGATAACCCCAATTAAATCCTCGCTCTCGCCCTCCATTTCCTCTAACATCTAAGCCAGGTTTCCACATAGGCAGGCACCCTAAATAGCACTGGGGAGAGTGACATCACACCAATGTGGACTGATCAGTTTGTGGTCCAGCTGTCTTCAAGGTTGCCAGTGAAAAGTGGCACTTGAGGTTTTTCTGACTATTCTGACCTGAGGGACACAGTTTCTACCGTCATTGGGTTCAGGTTCAAATTAACTGGTTATATATTTGTCAGTGCAAATAATATATGCACTTATATATTACATATTATATAATATATAACCAGTTACATTTTTTTTTTCTTCCTCCATTTTTTTTTCTTCCTCCATTTTCCACTTTCATACACCCAGGCTGCAAAAGCAATTTTTGTATATTTTACTTTATTTTCATACATATACTACATATAATTCATATTTGTTCTAGTTTCATATTGTACATGCTTTTCTCTCATTGTTTTTGTCATTCATATACATTCATACAGTATATTTCTACTCATTATGCATCATTACCTCTATTCTTATGTACATCTTTGCTGTAATCCTTTTACAACCTAATTTCCCCAGGGGGATCAGTCAAGTTTCATCATATCTTTTCTCATCATGGCCAAATCACACATGGATCGACACACGTGTTGTTAACAGGGATTGGTGCTCCTCAGACCCACGGGGGTTTGGCAGGTTGACACTGCTGTGTTTAGTGGACAGGCCTGCAGAACGGCCCGAGGCTGTTCCTGTCACTGCACAATTAGCCATTGCACTCCTCCCTCCCAATTATCTGCTTGTCTTGCTCTTTCTCTGCTTCTCTCTGGCTGCGTTCACACTGCAGGCCTTAATGCTCATTTTTTTGCTTTTTTTTTGTCAAACTGTTGAAAGTATGAACAGGCGTCTTTCCTGGAACAACCTGCATGCGCAAATGAACAACAACAAATTATGTCATATTTACTAGACAGTCTATTATGGAAGCCGGTGAGATTGTGGTCCAAGCACCAGACTTGGGTCCAGGAGAGGAGCCAGCAGTGACGTAAAAACCACATGGATTTTGATCTGACCCGTCAGACGGTCAGCCGCATCCCCATGTATCGGCGTACGATCACTGATCTAGGACCACAAATAACCAAACTGGAATTGAAAAGATCAGATTCCATGTGCTTGTGTGCACTGAGAAATCAGACTACACCTAATGAATCAGATTTGGACTCTCTCACTTTGCTTTATCTCTCTCTGTCTCCATCTCATTCATCTGACTATTTCATTCTCTATTTTGTTCTTCTATCTTGTTTATGCTCATACAAGGTTTTGTATGTGCAGCTTTGGAAGACAGCACTTGCCACTGACTTTTTGAATGTAATCTTTGTTTCTGAATCTTTGTTTTTCTTATATTTCTGTTTGTGTGATTTGTTTTTTGTTTTTTGTTCGTGGGTGGAGGTAGTGTAAGCTAAATGCCTGCTGATCGTGGTTTCTGAAGAGGTTGATAAAGTCAATTCAAAGATTGTCTATTTCACTCTATTAAGTTGTTGCCTTCTTTCATAAGGTGTGGCTGATTGGCCCAGAGGGGGACTCTCCTCTTCATTCTGTCACCCTTCCTTCTTACATCTCTCTCTCTCTCTCTCTCTCTCTCTCTCTCTCTCTCTCCCCATCCCTCTTTATTATTCTGTTCATTCCAACCAGTAGGAGTTTCTGGCGTCAAAACTGTGGAGTTCTTCAGACAGAAACACACATTTGAAGTCATTTCACTTCCTCTCTCTGTCTCTGTCTCACCATCTCTTGCCCTCTCTGTCTCTCTTTTCACTCCAATTCAGCATGCTTTATTTCTACATACAATCCCTTTCTATAAAACCCTGTGTGCGTGTGTGTGTGTGTGTGTGTGTCAGAGGTCAGGACCTTATTTGGACAACCAATAAGCAGGTAGACAGCAACAGAGAGATATTCCTGTTCTTTAAAGATGGAGGGAATAGATTGGAGGAGATTTGGCCACTGAGTCTCTGTGGAAATCACTTGCAGGCAGACACACACACACATACACACACACACACACACACACACACACACACACACACACACACACACACACACACACACACACACACACACACACACACACACACACACACAAATAGCTATTCAGGCATGCACAGACACACAAGACCAAAACAGGCAGACACGGACACATCCACACAGGCGCTGATGGATATTGATTAATTTGTCCAACGGGTGACAAGATGTGGGGCTGTCTGAGATTAGCCCTGAGGTTATCAGGATAGGAGTCAGAGACAGAGGACACCTAGTATCTAACACACACACACACACACACACACACACACACACAATCCCTCTTCATTTAGTTTAATTGACACATCAGCCTGCTCTGTGCTGTGATAAAAGAGAGGGATACCATCGAGATCAAGCATTCGTTTAGATTAGATTCCCAAACCATCTGGATAATGCCAATTAACCCTACCCTCTTAGCCTTATTAATTCAATAATTAATCTCTCTGGACCTCTGTTTCCCCAGATTTGTTCCTTGGCAGGACAGAAAAAAAGCCTCTGAAAAAGCATTTAGCCACTAAAGCCATTGAAACAAATGACATTATGTTGAATGGGCAACCAGCCCATCTCATTCAACAGTAGAGTGAAAAATAAGTAATTTTACCTGCAGACAGTATCCTGGCTGATCCCGCAAACTGGTTACACACACACACACACACACACACACACACACACACACACACACACACACACACACACACACATATACGTATATATATATATATATAGTATCAACAGCATATTCTGAATATTGCCATGTAACCAGTGGTGATATTAACAATTTATATAGACAGCAAAAACCTGTCAACAGAAGAAAATGTCTACATTTGTCAGTATTCAGGCTAATACTTTCATAAAGTGAGAAAAGAGCTTTTTCTCTGTGTTTTAAGTGGGATATGATGTCTATACGGGCTCACTAAAAATGGAATACTTTACTATCCCAAATAATAAAAAGAACAATATAATACTAGTACTGCAGATGGATGTGGATTTATGTGCCTTCCTCCTCTCTCCGACAGGTGATTGTTTGGGGCAACTATGGACGGATGGACCGCAAATGCTTCATGGGCGTAGCTCGAATCCTACTTGAGGAGCTGGACCTCAGCACAATGGTGATTGGCTGGTACAAGCTCTTCCCCACCTCCTCCATGGTGGACCCAACGATGGCGCCGCTCATCCGCCACTCCTCCCAGATGTCCCTGGAGAGCACCATCGGGCCCTGCTGTGACCGATCATAAGACTCATGGGGAAATTAATGCTTTTGATGTTGCAACCGAGCGCTCCTGAGACACTTTTTGATGTACACTTTTAGCCCTCTGGTTGGGGCACAGGGTCGGCCAGGTAGCAGCGCTCCTAGAGCAGGTAGGTGTTAAGTATCTTGCTCAAGGGTACTTCAACAGGTACAGCCACATTGGGGATTGAAACTGGGCCCTTTGGTTGGGGGAAGACCTCACGAACCACTAGCCTATCCTGCCGCTCATTGGAAATGTAGTTTCCTTGATGTTGCAACTCACAGGAAAATGTAATTCTCTTCTGTTCTCTTTGATGAAAAAACAAACACCTACTTACCAAGGCTACTTCAAAGATGGTGGTTGTGCATGCAGACTGATGAGATGGGAGGGCTCGGTTGTCGACATTGATCAAGTGTTATTGGGACCACAACACACTGCAGGCTGAGCTATGCTTCAGCAATGCGCCTTCTTCACAGCCTACATTTGATTCTCATTCCCTGGACTACTTGTTGTCTCTCTGTGTCCTCATTAATGGGCAAGACACTCCCTGGAGTGTTATCTGTCTAACCATGAGTCTGGGGATAAAGTGAGACTGCTTTAGAGACCCACCTCCCCTTTTGTAAGAGCAAAGGGACAGCGGGATGTAGCTCAAATGGATCTGGGCACAAAAGGACTAGAAAGGACTACAAAAGAAAGAATGAAATTTAACGTCTTTGTTCCCACCAAACCGAGACTTCTTGGTTTTGAACACTTTGACTTGAGCTGTTTTTGTTTTTGTCTCACACATGTGGGTCTTCAAGGTGTCCATCCATTTGGTACTGTATGTGTCTGTGAACAGAATAGGCATGAAATGGAAGTCCTCTCCACCTTCTGAAATGATCTAGATCAGTGGCGTCATGATCCCAGAGTCTACAGGATTTCATCTGAGCCAAACATTACAGCAGCTGATTTCTCTGAAGGTGTTAAGCGGTGAAATGAGCTAGTGATTGGTTGGACTCTTGGGTCATAGTTGAGAACCACTGATCTAAAATGTTCAGGGTGTTCTATCCTCATTTCCAGAACAACATTTGGTTCCATCCTGTTCTGTGTTCTAGTTCTAAATTCTCAGACATTCCATCTGGAAGTGTAGGCCACGAGAGCAATGGCCAGTACTTTATTAACACAGCGGCCATATTAGATTTACAGGAAACACTAGGCTGAAGACTGTGAGGCAGATGGAAACAATGGCAGACTCAACTGGTGTTTGGACAAAAAAAGGGAAAGTCTACACCATAATGATCCTTCTGTATCGTGGAGAGATGAACAGAGCCAGAGGCCAAATGACCCTAGAAGGTCCAAAGGCTCGAGCAACTGGACTGAAGGAACAGCCATGATGCTGAAGAAGAAGCCTGTCTTGTCCATAATGTTAGCTAATGTTAGCAGTCAGCTATTTTATGTTGTCAACGTTATATTTAACAACAAAACAGCCAGGTCTAATTGTGTAAGTTGCCACCTGAAACTAGTTTTGGCAACAGTCTTAACCAGCTAATGTCACCTAGCGTTAAGTAGCATAGACAGCAAACATAAACAATTTGACTGTCAATGCACCACTAAGGATGAAGCATAATGTTGGCATATTACTGATAAAAATGCTGTCAGTTAAGAAGACTTATAAGACGTTTGTTTGGAATATAACCATAACAATATAAAGTAACAGACTGCTAACATTAGCTAACATCATGGATGGACATCATGGCGGTTCCTTCTGTCCAGTTACTGTAGTTCACTTCATGTGGACCTCCTTAAGGTAATTTGGCCTCCAGCTCTGTCTCTTCTTGAAGAAACATTTTGGTCTACATTACTTTTTTTCGCCCAAAGACCATTTAACTCATTGTTTCATCTGCTCATCTGCTTCGCTCATCTACGTTGTGTTTCCCACTCTGAGTAAATCAAATGTGGCTGCCGTGTGAATAAAGTGAATTGTTGTTGTACTGTAGCTGGGATGACACACAACAAGCTAATACAAATAAATGTTTTAGTAGCCTGGCTGAACGCGTAAGGCAGAACACTCATATCCCACTTTAAGAAACCTAGTTCAGAATGCTCTTTAGCTAATACTCTAGAAGTTGAATTTTAAGGTTCCTCTTGTCTTTTTTTAAAGCTTTGGCTGACAGTTGTCTAATAACAGTTTCTACTGTGCCAATTTCTACCAGCAAGTGTCTTCTTCTTCTTCCTCTTCTTTAGTTATTTTGCGACTTGTGCCATTGTTGGATGAACAAGGGAGGGTTTGTTTAGGGAACGGAAACAACCACTGTCAGTGTGTGACAGTGGTATTCAGGCTGTGCAGAGAAGCATCCCCTTTATTCTAAATTACAGCCCTGATCCACAAACCGCCAAGGCACCTGGTGATTAGCCACACTACAACTCAGTATGGAGGGAGGAAGCGAGGGAGGAAAGTATGGAGGGAGGAAGGAAGCATGAAATGTACTTTGCATCATCCAAACAAAGGGTCTGTGTGGACTGACGTCAGGTTCAATATTTTTAAAAAAGACACAAAAATAGGATGAATTTAAAGGGAACACAATGTGCACACTAGAGAAATTTATAGTTTATTGAACAATGAAAGTAACATGTCTTTAATTTGGGCACTTTATGATTCTAAATGTCTTTTTTATGTGTATATATTATGGTTGTTAGTGTTTTTTGGGGTGAGCCAAAGTTAATCTATTATGACTTAGTTGATTTGTGTTAAAATTCAGAGGGAGGGAAGGGATATCTTTGGTAGTTACCATAAGGTTGTAGCATTAGCTGGTAGCATCCGCATGACTGAATAAAACTACTAATTAATTAGCCTACAACTTGATAAGACTTAGCATGAGCTATTAGCTACACAGAAAGAAGTGACATGAAATACGTTGGCTTGAAACCCAACATCAATTGAGGAATAAATACATATGTAGCAGTTCTGATGTTTTAAATAAAACTAATTGCGTTCCATTTTGGATATTTTCCTTTTGGAGACAATAACTTAGATGTGTAACAAGAGACTAAGAAAGTCACATTTTTGGTCCATGGACATTTTGTTTTTTTTACCTTCAAGGCCAAAACAATTCTGAACAAATATTCAGTTACTAACTCAAATTTCTCTCACCGCAAATCACAATACATTATTTTAAGACTTAATAAAAGTTGAGTGATTTTACTCTGTAAACCTTTGCAAAAACAATCTCTGTTTTGCCAGTAGCAGTGTTGCAGGGATGTTAATACTGTATCTATTTTCCAAACAAATTAACTTAATTCAGTAAAGCAATAAGCCGAAACATCCAGTCATCACAGTTGAGTTGCTCAGTACACACTGCAAAAAATGACGAGCTTAGCAAATCATTTTTGTTTCGATCAGATTTATCAAGCTTCATCAAGATAACTGAAGTCAAAATATCCTATAACGGCATATATATTACAAGTTTCTGCACCCAAGTTTTTTATATTGAGTTTAATTATTTCTTGATACAAGTCACATGATCCTACTGTCCCAAGTAAAATGTCTTGAAATCAGTAGCATTATCTGCATGTTCAGATAAGATAAAATGCTTTAAACATCTTGAAATGAGCTTGATATGCCTGAATACAAGAATCGGGAATTGCTTGTTAAGATTTGTCATTTTCTTCCAGTGCATTGATTTTTTCCATCAAAGCTGTGTCATTATAATTGCTTCTGGGCACGCGGGAACTCAGTCCAGTGGGAGTGCCATGTCATCTCTGTGGAATCTCAGTAAAATTGTAAATGAGCTAAAATATAATGGCTCATGCAACACTGTTGATCGCATGAGAATTTCTTATTTGTGTCATTCAAGATTATTTTTCACAACCTGAAATTATATTGAGTAGAATGTATTTGAATCTTAAGATTACAAAGACTCTTGAGTATGTTAGAAGAAAAGGTTTGTTTTTAAAAGGGAATGATTAAATGAGGTCATTTATGTAAGATCAAATAGTTATTCTTAAAATGACTCTAAGAATGTATTTTATCAATATTAATTTGTGCCAAAAT
This sequence comes from Hoplostethus mediterraneus, assembly GCA_034670385.1. NCBI lineage: Eukaryota > Metazoa > Chordata > Actinopteri > Trachichthyiformes > Trachichthyidae > Hoplostethus > Hoplostethus mediterraneus. Next base: position 75,429 of record JAXDDW010000239.1, read on the forward strand.
TTGAATTTTTTTTTAGGGCTGATTGATTAATTAAGGACCAATGAAAAACAACAAATTACACATTTGATAGTCAATTTTCATTCAGGAAATAAAGGCATGTTGGTGTCCAGGAAGAGGCACATGGTGGCCAATGAGAAGATGGTGGATGATGGTAACCATCATAGAAGTTTCCCATCAGGGGCCACTGCAGCCTGTTCCTTCCCTCATGTTGTACAGCACAACTGAACGGACATATTACTACATAAGTCATCGTTTACAATGAACTGATAGTCAGGCCATCTGTTGTAACATTTAACAGCTTAAAAACATTTGCCAAACAGTTCCTCTTGGGGTGGAGCAGCATGGCAGCAGTAGTGTGGCATGCATGTAGTAACTGGTGGGATTTCTATGATGGCTGCATTTGTAGACTTAACTTAAATTTTGTGTAAACATACATACGGTACAGGGTTCCTACGGCCTGGAAAACCTAGAGAAGTAATGGAATTCAAAAATTATGTGGAAAAGATATGAAACATGGAACATGTACATGTGTATATGTACACATGTACATGGACATTTTTTCATCTTTTCCTCTTTTTGTCCAATGTGACATTTGCAACATAGATTCAATGACAAATATTGGTCATGGAAATTGTGCTATATATCATGGAAAAGTCATGGATTTTGATTAGGGAAGAGGTGTAAGAACCCTGACTGTAGACCCTTACAAGAAAAGCCTGGGGCTTTAATAAATTTTACGAGACAGAGACAAAATGTGTGCCAACAATGCTTGCGGGATTAAGAGTAATTCATTTCTGTGTGTATAATTTGATTGTGTAATGTTGCTCATCAAAAGCTTTCTTCCAGTCTTTCCAGTCTGAAGTTGATTGTATTATTCAAAGTCTTGTTGTAACTTTGAACATAAATGAAGGAGAATTATTTAGATTTACACTGAGAATATTGGGCACCAAAAAATGTGTATGTTTTGCATTTCCCCCCTCTGTGTCAGCCACATAGACGTTAATTATTTACTACTTTAAATTGTAACGTAAGTAGAGGCCTTAAACACACTGATAAACGTGTTGTCAGGGCTAAGGACTAAGAATTGTCACATAAAATAATCAAAATGAAGCAAAAAAAAGTTTTACAGCATCACCATTTCAACCCATCACTTAAAATAACTTAAGTTTCATCTATGGAATTGAGTATCTTTAGTTATGTTCTTGATCAATTTCTGATATTCTGATATTCAATTAACTATTTGTGTATCCTCCCCACTCCTTGGTGTGGGCTTAATTGAACAAACTGAGCAAAAAAATTGTTACGTAAATATTGAAACATTCTAACCTGTTTCTTAACTGACTTATTTTCTAAACGTACGAAAATGATGCTATTGTTTCATTATTGATGTTTGAATGCACATCCTACTACTTTGTGGTTTTATCAAACAAGTGCAGCAAAACAAAAAATGTTAGGGCAATGTAGCCATCGCAGTCCATCTGTAAGAGTTAAGTTCTATTTGAAATCCAGCAATTCCACCGATATCGACTTTAGGTTATCGTTCTACAAAAGCAGACATTTCCCCAAACCTTTTATCATTAGCACTTCAAGGAAGATGAAGCTCTATGACATCATTGAAAATCTATTTGCCTGGATGGATCAAAGGAAAGTTTAAGGACAGTTGTGTTGTGTGTATATTAAACCGCTAATATGTTTTGTTTGTAAATCTAGAGTGTAAAATAAAATGTTCCTTCAGTCATCTCAGGCAATGCAATTCGGTAATGTTGGATTGCATTTTCCTTGATCTTGAGAACTGTTAACCATGTTTGATGGCAACACGTTAGTCTGTCCTCTTAGTTGACAGTGGTTACTTTTACATGCACACAATAATGCAAGTTTTGCCAATACTTAGTATTCAAACAGAAATGACGCAACTTGATGACAGAAATGTGATGAATGCGTCTACATGTTCTGGTCTGTATTAATAGAGAGTGTAATGGCACCAACATAACCAGAGTATGGTGTTTCCATGGGTTCTGCCTTACTCACATTACTGTCTTCACCGCATCAAGTTTAGAAACAACACGCTCTACTCAGATCACAACAGTTCACTAATGTGACTGGGTGCTGAATATATGAACTAATAAAGATGACAGGACCGCACCGCTTTATGTATTTTTATTTGCCGCACGGACGTTTCGGGCCCGATGCCCTTCTTCAGTGTGCAAAGTGGCAATGACAAACTAACTCAGACCGACCGGAGCGTGCAATTAATACATTTTCTAGCTTCCAAGCACTTTGTCATTGCCACTTTGCACGCTGAAGATGGGCAGCTGGCCCGAAACGTCCGTGCAGCACATAAATATGGATTAAGGAGCGCTGTCCTATAATTGTCTTGCATTACAATCACATTTTTGTGTGCATGTAAGTGTGGTCACCGAGACGAGACCATTGGACACCGACTCTATTTGACTGCAGGGGAGGCAGTCAATGAGTTAATATCTGCTTTTGGAGACCATCAACCTGAAAGTGAATTTGGGCAGAATTCCCCTTTAAGTTATTTCTGAAACCCTTCTGTTACCTGAGCTGAAATCATCCATATCTTTGTCCTGTTATCTACATGGGTTTTACTTATGGGAAAGGAGGAGAGCACTGTTTCTGTGTCCTTTTCAAATGACAGTGTGTATGTTTGCTTAGACACATATCATATTCTCTCCGGGGTAAGCGGTAGAGGAGTGGGAGGATGAAAGGATAGACGCAGCTCCTCTGGTGCTGTTATGAAGCGGTGGCTGGTGGATCCCAAAAGCAACACATCTCCTCCGGTCTGCTGTGCTGCAGAGCCAGCGGTTCCCTCAGAGGCCCCCCCCCAGCCCAACCCTGATGAAAGATTCCCCCTCATGCCATCTGGTAGATCCTTTCATCCAAAGCGTCCTACATTACCGTGAATGAATCCATTTTTAGGATGGGTGACCCCAGTGGGAGTCAAACTGCTAACGACGTTCCCAAACTTTTTGTTTTCAGCCCCATCCCTGAAAAAAAAAAATCACCTTCCTACTGCTTCATGTGCTCATCTTTCAGTTACGCATTGCTAAGCCGGAGTCGGGGTCGGTGATCGCGGCCCTGTCAGACCTTTACATCTAGGTAACTTCTCTGAGTAACATCTGAGGAGAGAAAGCATTCACAGCCTTAAATCTTCTTCTCTAAACCGTCATTTGAGGCCTTTTGAGGACATTTAAGACATTTCCCTGAGATCCCACAAATATCGACTTGAAGGTGATGTTTTGGTTTTGGGATATTAGTCTGAAATAGTTTCACAGGTCCTTCTCATGCTGTCAGGGACACGTGACAATGGGCAACCTTTGGAGGCAATGCAGATGGACCCTCAATGAGAAACTGGAGACAATTCAGTGTCTTTATTTATCTAGGAAAGGTTTGCTAAGCATGTATGCTCTGTCTCAGCATTTCAATTACACACATTCACAGTCTTCTACTGCTGGCCACTGGGAGATGCCCAGTACAACCACAGTCTTCTACTGGTGGCCTCATCACTCTTCCCTCACAGAATATCCTCGTCAGTTCAGGGTTTCAAACTGGCAACCTTTTACTCTCAGACCCAAATTTTAGGCTTTCATCATCCCAATCTAGAAAACACAGAGAGCTTTTCAACAGTGAGTATTGTGAATGAATACTGATGCTGTTGCCCGTCTGCATCGCTTCCTGTTGTTGCTCATGTATCATGGCCTCGAGGACCTGGTTGTTATCAGAAAAGAATATCAAAATGGCAGAACCTTACTTCTATTCACCGCACTTTCATTTAAAAAAACACAAGTATATTTGCAGATTCTTTGGCAAACTGTTATGTTGTTGAGTAAATGCACAATTTGGTGTATTGTTATTCTATTCCAGCTGTCAATAAAATAGTTTAACTCAATGGAAAAAGCCCAATTCAGACTTTTTTCAGGGATGGATACAGTAGCTGCTACAGAACTGTTACCTTAGTAACAGGAGCCTCCTATCGCTCACCATAGTGTATGCTTAAGTGTTAGCATGGGGCCTCCTATCACTCAACATAGTGTATGCTAAAGTGTTAGCATGGTGCCTCCTGTCACTCAACATGGTGTATGCTAAAGTGTTAGCACAGAGCATCAGAACCATCAATCTAATGGGGACATGTGGAATATGATGTGTATGGTGTATTCATTTAACATGATGGTTCTTGAACCTACATAATCTCTTGTGAGAACAGAGAAGAAAGAAAACAAGAAAGAAAGAGGGAGGCAGAGCAATGACAGGCCTGAAAATAAAGAGGGAGAAAAAAAGAAAAAAATATAGAAAGATGAAGGAGACAAAGGAGAAAGAAAAGCAGGGGAAGACAGAACAAAACAAAATAAAAAAGAGAGATTGAGGAAGAGAATGAGATAAGGAGCCAGAGAGAGAAGAAGAAGAGAGGGGATTCATCATGTTTGACATTCAGCAACTAAGGACAACACACTACAAGTCTACCCTGTCAGTTGAGCTGCTGATACTGAGAATACAGCTTCTTCTCTCTCCTTCCCTACCTCTCTCTCTCTCTCTCTCTTTTTTTTAAAATTTTATTTTATTTTCTATCGCTTTTCTCTCTTTATCTCTCTGTCTCCATCTCTCTCTCTGGCAGACATCCAGACTCCCCCGTGACGAACTGATCGGCTTGTATTAAGGTCACACACACACACACACACACACACACACACACACACACACACCACACACACACTAACACACACACAAAAAACCAATTGCGTGACAGCGAGGCAGACACATACACTCTAGGCAGAGCAAGCAAAGGCATGACTTGCATGCACATGCTTAAACTGATGATGGACAAGAGACATTACACGCACATGCACACACGCACACACACACACACACACACACACACACACACACACACACACACACAGATACATACAAGCGTGACTTGCATACACATACTACAGAAAGACAAATTCACACACCAAAATTGGATGTAACACCCGGAGGACTTCACAGACCAGAGAGACGTAAATCAGTTTTCTGTTCAAGGAAAATTAGATTTCCAAACAGCACAAACAAACAATATGTTTTACTAAAAAAATCCAAATATGACACCGAAATAAAAACTGACATCGATGCTATTCTGCCTCCCAGGCCTCTGGCCGGTACACTTTGTCATTGTAGCGCCCCCTGCTGCATTTCTGTTTAGTTGTATGGCATTTTCAGGCAACTTCATTTGTACACCGAAAGTAGGAAGTAAATATACCTGAGGCTACTTGAGGACCTACTTTTGATTGGGTAAGTACTCTGTTAAGTATGCCTTCATACTTTCTACTGCTTGAAAGTTTCTTATTTGTAAGATTTCTGCTAAAAAAAAACAAGTAAGGGAACAAAGGGACACTTCTTTAAGAGAGAGGTCGGAGATGTGCTTTGCTGAAAAATATGTATGTGGAATATACAATGAAAAATGTGAGGTGGAAATTTACATTATTTTTTAAATACATCCCACAAAAAAGGCTAAAAATAGCCTCAATATTAAAGCAGGGACCTTGCCACTGGGAAAATGACTTGTTTGAATCCTGCTCTTGAGCAAGGCAGTTACCCCTCCACCTGCTGAATGAGTTCGTAGCAAGGCGTCCCTGAAAGTCTTTTCTCATCGTATATTACCTGATTAATAAAAAAACAGACTGTCAACTTTTATTTGGGGTATTTATCAAGTTATATTTTATTACAATGACCACAGCAAAAAATACAAGCACGGCCCTCAATACTCACAGCTTTGACACTAAATCTGATTTTCTATCGTAGATTGACAAAACATTTCTATTTACAATAATCTCAATCTGTGCACATGACACCACCCTACAGTTTTTTTAACACATGTACACAATAGCCCTTCTGTAAGAAGACTCACATTCTTTCACTTTGAAAGAAAAGAAAATGTTCACATTTTAAGCACCGCTAGTCCTTTCACAGTCTCTTCTAAACATTCTGGTTATGTGAAATGCATTTAGTCATTCAACCATGTACTTCCAAACCTGAATGTCACGCACTCAGTAGTCAAGTTAAACACAGTTAAAATGTACATGTGTCTGTATTAGCAATGTGACTTCAGTCATGAAATGATTATTTCAGTCAGATAATGAAATACCTATAAATAATTCAGCTTTGCTAAGAAGGCTCTGAGAGACAGCCATGTTCAATTCAATTCAATTCTTCATCATCCCACTGGGATAATAAATCGACTGCATCCATTCAGATAGTAACTATAGCCATGACGGAATACCAATAGCTAGCATGATTAGCATTCCCCTAGCTTCCGACATGTAGCATAGTTAGCATGGTGAACATGGTTAGCATGCTGAAGATGATTTCCCTTCACCGGTCGACCTATCAGGTATATGAGAAGAACTAATGAGTCTGGTGTGTGTCTCTCTCGTGAATGATTTATGTACATATAAGATATGGTCTCTGATATCTTTTTCTCAAACGGACAACAGCATCCCGTCCATCTCATGTAAACATTCATGCAGTCGCGTGTTCGTGTGTGTAACATATCATGTCTAATCTCAGTCCCTCAGTGTAATAATCCCATTAATCCTCAACCTCTTCTTCTTCAAAGTACATCCTCCATTCTGGAAAGTTCTGCTGGTTTCCACGATGTAGCATGGTTAGCATGGTTAGCATGGTTTCTCTAGACCAGTTGATCTGTCAGCTATATGAGAAGCACTAATGGGTCTGACAGGTGTGTGTGTGTGTGTGTGTGTGTGTGTGTGTGTGTGTGTGTGTGTGTGTGAGAGAGAGAGAGTGTGTGTTTACGTATGTGTGTGTAAATCAGTCCACCCCCAATCTCTTAGTGTACTAATCACATCAGTGTCCTGTACCTTCCAAACAATTTCTCCCATGAACTTCTGCTAGCATGCATTTTCATTGTCTGTGTGTTTGTGTGTGTTTGTCTGTGTGTGTGTGTACAAAATGTCAAATCCCTTCTCAATCCCTCAGCACAATGAGGACATCATCGTCCTGTCCCTTCCACAGCATCTCCCCCTTAAAGTCCAGCATCTTGTGCTTGCGGCAGCGCAGCAGGATCCCCACCACCTTGTCGGAGATCTTGACGTAGCGGTCGAAGAGCCGTCCAAAGGGAATGACGGTCCTGCCCTCCCTGTCCTCAAAGCCCATGTCTCTGATAATCCAGACCATCTCCTCCATCTCCCGGTGGATGTGTTTCTGGGCCCGGTCACCCCGCTCCGCCGTCTTGGAGCCCTCTTTGGGTCGACCGTAGCCGGTGTCGCCCTTGCGGAGGCGCTGGGACATGGCGTGCTCGAAGTCGAACTCCTCGCTGAAGGGGTTGAGCTTCTGGCCCTCCACGTGCTGCTCTGACCACTGCTGCCATCGGCTTTTGATGTCGCCCATGGTGGCGATCTTGATCTGAAGGAAAGTGGAGTAGATAGGTTAACATGTTGACGTGTAAAATCTTGAACACAGAAAAAAAATAATAAAACATTTTAAATCGCTGAAGCAATATTTCACATGAGTATTTGGGGTCACTTTGGTCTGTGTTTTTTTGTCTGACAGCAATATGTCTGACTTGGTGTTCTGCACCATCTCCTACAGATCAGCCTGCTTGTTTCAGTCAGTTAAACTAGGACTGTTGTTTTTTTAGATCTGCATTAACTAGTAAACAATTTCCTCCATCAGCACATTAAAGTTGATTAGTGGCCCTCCACCTTAAAATAGGCCGCCGTCTGGCTGCTGTAAAAGATCCCCAGCTTGGCCTTTGCCTTGCACCCTGACACACACACACACACACACACACACACACTAATGCAAGTACGTACACTCAGACAGATACACACAAACACACACTCTCAAAAAAGATTTTTCTCCCTCACTCTCCAAACCCTGCCAACTCTTGGCCAAACTCGACACCATGGCGGCGCATTTTATCTTCCTCACCGCCCGTACAAACGCCCCGGGCTCCTGGGGTGAAGCTGTGGTGGTGCCACTGCCACCGATGCTCATAGTGATCCTTTCTTTCTACACATCTCTTTCTCCCCCTTTCACTTTCTCCTCTCTCCCCTCTCTCTCCTCTTTTATTGCCCTCATTTTCCCCTCCCATCTCCTTTATCTCTCCTCTTTCTTCACCCTCCATCTTCTCTCCTAGAGGAAAAATATTTTCTCCTCTTTAGAAATAGGAAAGATCTCAGTTCTGTATCATTTTGTGATCACCTCCATCTGAAATGTTTCTCCTAAACCCCCTTAGGAGCGAGGAGGAGATATAAACTATTGAGATATGAGTTCAATGTGAAGATGCTAACATGTGACATATATGATGGTAAGAAGCTCCTGCTGCATGGCTGCTGCCCTCATGGCTCCAATAGGAAAGTGCAGCAGGATGTGAAAACTGCACGTTTGAGAAGAAACATCCAAATCATAAGGAGTCAAGAAACATCAATCATTTGCAGATCTCTTGTTTCTCCTGAGTTGAATATGAGAAACAGGAGAAATCTCTTTAGTCTCATTTGTGTCTAAGAGAAATAAAAAGTAAAAATATGAGATCTCTTCTTGGACTTTACTTCCCTCCCATCTTCTCTCTCACAATTCTTTCTCCTCTCCTCTCTCCCCTGCTCTCCACTTTCTGCTGTCTCCCCCTCTCTCGTTCTCCCCCCTCTTTCCCACCTTTCTCCTTCCCATTTCCTTTCTTACACCCATCTCCTTCTATTCTCTCTCTCTCTTCTCCCCCCATGTCTTCTCCCCCATTTCTCCTCTCCCTTTCTCATCCCTCCTCTCTTGGTATTTTCCACAGCTCGCCAGGCCTCCAGATCAGTGTCATTAGATCTCTCCAGTATGTGGCCTATGAAAGACGAAGCCTCGCCTTCTACAAAACACTATGATCCTTAAAGTGGTAATCCTCCAGTTCCTCATTTCTTTTACATTGAGTCTCCATCTTTCTTCCTCACTGTGGTGTTCCTCACTGTGGTGTTCCTCACTGCTCTTCCCAGAGATCACCTGTCAATCAAACAGTGTGTCCAGTACTGTGACATCTTTCTCCTTGGGTTTTCTGTTGATGGAGTTTGAGTTCTTGTAGGTGGCGCTCTTTTCTTTGTCTGTTCAGCCACGGTGGCTATCGCTGCTCATGCTAACTACCCAGCTCTTCTTCTGTTTATTCCAAACAAACGTAAAAAGCATCACTTCCTGTCTCCAGACCAGAGGATTTCTCCCAGGAAACACCGGGTGTTGAGACCAGTATATAATGAAATATGTAACATGAAAACATCGCAGATTATTACTTTAAATCCAAAGTGACTAAGTCACTCCCTCTCTCTTTCTTTTGTCTCTCTCTGGAGAGTCCGTCTGTCTCTCAAATCAGTTAAATTCAGTTTGCCTCATGGATGTTTAATGTAAAGTATTGCCAAAGCATCTGAATACAATCCACTAACTAGTATTGGTCCTTGGTCATTGGTCATCTCTGTCTATCTCTCATGTCCTTTCTTTTAGCTCACTCTGCATCTTCTCTCTCCCTCTTTCTCTGTACAATTCAGGTCTCTCTCTCTCTCTCTCTCTCCCTCTCTCTCTGTCTCTCTCCCTATCTCTTCACCCCGTTTTCCACATGCTGGTTATTCCACCTGAAGGTCAGGTCGGAGAGTGTGACTATATTTATTTGGCTTGGTGCTTTTACGAGTTGGACCAACCCTTCACCGGCAGGCTCCTTTGCCTTTTATAGGAGACATGTTTGTATTGGTTGTGCTGCTTGGTGCCGGTGAGGGAGTCGGCTGCAGCCCCATAGCGATTGCTGGATTTCTTCAGGTGACTTCAAAGGCTCTTCTACTAGTTGTTTATTCACTTTGTATGACTTGCATGAGAATACTTATACTCTATTTTAGGGTGTTTGTACTCCTCTGTGCATTCGTTTCAGGGCCAAGAAATCTGCTGCTGCAATGGTACGAGGCAGAAGTCCTGAGAAACACCAAACCCCCACGTTGTAGAGAAGGCAAACGGCAAAAACCCAAAGCATCGCTTGTCCCAATGTGTGAAAAACTATCGTTCAGTATCTCCATTCACTATTTAAAGGGTAAACAAACTTCAAACTGACCTTCATCAGTTCATAGTGAAAAACACATACTCTCTAACCATGCCCAAGAAAATAAAAGCATTTAACCTCCTTCTGTGAGAAGAGAGCATTCGATTTTTTTCTTCTTCTATGTAAGGACACCCTGATACGATAGTTGCCCCTCCATGACTTATTTCAGCCGAGGCAGCTTTCTTCCTTGGATTTATTGATTCTCGCGAGCCAGGAGGTTACGGCAGAGAAGACATTCCTCTCAGAGGTTCAGATGAGTCTGCACAAGGTGACCGAGGTTAACAGGTGTGAGCCACATGCTGAGAAACAAGATTGGAAATGCAGACAGACAGGCCCGCTTGCAAAATAATCTATGATATATTTTTGTATTTTCTTACTAAAACTGTGGCAAAGTTTTAACTTCTTAGTCTATTCTATGTCAAATAAATCCGTAATTGCGACTCTGACCCATGTCCATAGATGATATGAGATTATTTGGCAAAGGTGTTTTATACTAACCTGACCATGCTGATTCCTGACTGGTGTTGCAATTGGAGATGATTTGTCATGGCAGGTTTAAGGTTTATAAAAAAACACACTGGCCTGTGCTACTATATTCTGTTCTCTTCTATCCTATCAGATTCCTACTATGTTTTCAAATGTCATTCTTTCTATTTTGTATGGATCAACTCAAACAAAAGTTCAAGTTGTTCTTGTTCCCCTTTCTGTACGAATGTATCTTCGTCAGTTAACTTCATCAGCTTTTCATAAAGTTTGTGATCAATGGGATTGTGACCGCGGCACGTTACTCTACCTTAGGCCTGTTGATTTGTTTCTTCGGCTGTACATCACTCTGCTCGCTTTTAGATTCGCTGTTGTCGCTAAGTCCCGCCTCTTCTCCCAGCCCGCTGTCTTCAGTGTCCAGGCTGCTGCTCCTCGACCCCAACTTCCTCTCCTGAAGCATTGACTTCCTGCCCTGGATGACTCCACTTCCTCCTCCTCCGCTCTGCAGCGCCCTCATCTGGCGTCGGCGCGTCGGTGACTCGCTGCCAAGGAACGGCTTGGTCTCCTCGGGCGCTGACTCCATCTTGCCTCGGATGACGTTGACCAAATCCCCACTGCCGCACTCGCTGCGTTTTGGCTGGATGGTCTTGGTGACCGAACCGGTCCGGATCTTACTGCCGCCGCTCTCGTTGGCGCCTGCCGTGATCACGCGTGGGGTGACAGTAAGTTTTACCACGTGCTTGCGCTCTTTCTCGTCCTCTTCCTCGACGGACGAGGGCATCCAGCCGGTTCGGGATGGTTTCCTGTTTGTCGGCATGTTCGTTGGCCCAGCCCTGCCAGCTCTTGGCCAAACTCGACACCATGGCGGCACATTTTATCTTCCTCACCGCCCGTACAAATGGCCGGGGCTCCTGGGGCGAAGCTGTGGTGGTGCCACCGCTGCTCATAGTGACCCTCAGTGTACGTTAAAGTACCGTTGACCGGAAGAAATGTTTTCTGAAGTGAAGCTTCTCACTGTCTTTCCAATTCTGTGGAAATCTAGTTGGGTATTGTAGTTTAACAATTGGGAAAATCCAATTTGACCTTGCAGAACGTGACTCTTGGCTCTTCCCGAAGTTAAAGTCTTCCAGAAGAAAGCGTTTCAAAAGTTGGTTAATGCAAAAACCCACTTAACCTTGGTGAAAGTCTAGATGTCCTCCAAAGTCCTTAAATTTCTCAAGACGTTTTAGCTTCAAGTAAAATTCAAGTTAATTTATCAAGTGTAAAAAAGGTGAAATTAATCTAAATCTGTGTCCAAAAATGAAGGGTCAGCTTCATGTGAAAATCCAGTCCATTAACCAGACCTAATCCAAAAACTCCTCAGTCTCAATCTTCTTGTGAGCTTCCAGTGAGCTTCCTGTTGTTTCGCTCAGCCTTTATAGTCATGAAACATGTAGAGCTGTCCAGACGGTCAGTCGGTCAGTGGGAGAGGTGATGGTGTGAAGAGTGAGAGGTCTGCTGAAGCCCCAGTGGCTCCGCTCCGGCCTTTAAATAGGGAAGGGTCGTAAAGGAAGTGATGTCGCAGGGTCCCACGTGAGACAGGAAGGAGCAGTGTCAACATTCCTTGCTACTGCAACACATGTTCGTGCACGCTCACAAACACACACACACACACGCTCACATATATAGAAAGATGTCCACATGCACACCCACACACACACACACACACGCACGCATACACACAGTGACCCAGGAGTGGAATTTCCTGCTGAGGGATCCGGGCAACAGGTGTCCAGTGCTTTTAGTGGCTTGGAGGTTTCTGTCCTTACACACCAATACTCACAGCATGAACATCACTAGAGTCGGAGTCAGGCGGCTATCGACGGGGAATGTGTGTGTTCATGGTGTATATATAGGGATGTCTTCATTCACAAACACAATGGCGTCACTTTCTTTTAAGGCAGTTATGCTTTGATCAGTTAGATGTGTGTGTATGTGTGTGTGTGTGTGTGTGTGAATTCCTAGATTGTGGGTCACTTACAGGATATAATTTAATTTAGTGGATTCCAATAAAGCGTCTGGAGTGTGTGTGTGTGTGTGTGTGTGCGCGCCTATTCCTGTCTCGGTGTATATGTGTGAATATGTCAGTGTGAATTTGTGGATCATGATTCACATTCACGGTATATTGGATGTAATTATGGTGACTTCATCCAGAGGAAACTTGTTTAGACTTGACTATTCCTGATATATAAGGGAATATTGTTCCTGACCGACTTAAATGAGCTAACAGATGAGAGACAAATATGTTCTCAAGGCCTAAAACATCCAAGGCCTGAAGGTTTTGAAAGGTAAAAAGGCTTTAATGGGAGAGGGTTAACCTGGGTGACGCATCGCTCTGTTCTGACTGCTGACTGATTGTGGGCGGGGCCAAAAGGCTTGGATTACTTCTCTATAGTGGTCTGCAGCTGCAAAGTTTTGAACAGGAAAATCTTGTATATTTCACTACTTTGGTATCGCCTTGCACACATACTTTGTGTTAACAAAACAAAAGCATTAACAAAAGTAAAAGACAGATTACCAGACAATAGATGCAACCGTTGTCCAAGCGATATTTTTGAAATGTTTTTCAAATAATGGTTGTGGAGAACTGGGAAGCTTTGAATAGCTGGAATCAACTTATCATCCATTTTCCTATTGTCCATAAGATGAAATCACATTGGTAGGGAAACTAGGAAGCACGGAAGTCTGATTGGCTGTTGATGACCGCAAAAACCTTTTGAAATGCTGGATTGAACGTGGATTTTTCTGCTTCTGAGATTTGAAGTTGTTTTTTAACAATGAATTCAAACTTTTGAGTGTCTATCTGAGGACGGAGGAAGCCATCGCATCAGGTCCCATCTTCAACCAGCTGCTTCTTGCTGCTTGATGCCATTCGGCATCACCGTCCTCTGATAAAGTAACATATCAATACTTATATCAGTACAACTCGTAGCTGTCCAGTGCCAGTCATGTCTATTTCTGTGCAGGCGCGCACAGTGAGTGGTGGGAGCGTGCACGTGAGGCAGCTGCTGGCGTAAGGTATGTTTCTGGAGCCAGGAACCTGAAACACACGCACATGCACACGCACACGCACACACACACACACACACACACACATGCTGGAAACCTGAGACGGTGACGGTTTGGCCCCTGAGTGGTTATTTTAGTCCCCAAACACGCTCAGAAGACGCAGTCGGCTTTGTCTGGCTGCGTGTCAGAGCTGTGATAGTTCAAAATGTGTCTAGCAGCACAGAAACTCATTTTATGAACAGCATCCCTGTGTATGTGTTGCTAAAATAATCACAGATTTATCTGCGTACTTGATTTATAATAAAGCAACGATACCCGAGAGGGTGTTCCTGGCTGAGATCATAGGTATGACGGTGATGCAATAGGTACAACGTATTCAGAGTAATGAGCGCTGTCAGCTGTGCTGTCTGGACATGGTTTCTTTAAAGAGGTACACAAGCACAAAGATGAAAAAGAAAAAGTAAAAAAGCTAACTAGCTGCTGGACATGTCTTTGACCCATCAGGTTGTTTAATTGCACAGTTGAAGGTGCATTAAGTGAGGATTTTGCTGCCCCATAACACAAAATGACCATATCTGCGTTGTTGATCAAAACCAGTGACTCAACGATTACTGAGATTTCTGGCTTTCAAAACTCACTCTCTGGCCCGTAGTCTGCTTTGGAACAAAAACCCGCCACACATTTCAGCTATGAAGGCTAAAAAGCCTCGTTCTCAAGCCAAAAACAGCAAATGACAAAGCAGTTTTATTATTACAGTATTTGGCATGGTGATGGATCTCCTCCTCAGTAGACGCTTGTGCTGGATCTCTGCTCTAATTAGCTAGATTACTCCTCTCCACTGGGAAGATGTGACTTCAGCTGTGCAGAGATCTGTCGGCGTTGTTGCTTAGTCACTAAGACAGGCTGATGAAGACATCATAGTTTAGGCTTTGTCTGGCAAGGTCTATACGAAATGATGTTCCAGTTTACATAACGTGGTATGTAACTAGATCTATGAAACATTCCAGATCAGCCAGTGTCCAGCACTAGCCAGGGTCCAGCACCCACATTCCAGACCAGCCAGGGTCCAGCACCAGCCAGGGTGCAGCACCCAGGTCCACCTGCAGGGAGGGTCAATATTTTGCAGCAGGTGCCTGAACGGAGGAGAGAAGACACACAGCCGTTGAACACATCCAGCCACACTCAACACTGACCGCACAACAGCAGCCACACTCAACACTGACCACACAACAGCAGCCACACTCAACACTGACCATGCACACTAGCAGCCACACTCAACACTGACCACACAGGGCAGCAGCCACATTCAACACTGGCCACACACACCAGCAGACACACTCAACGCTGACCACACAGGGCAGCAGCCACATTCAACACTGGCCACACACTCCAGCAGACACACTCAACGCTGACCATGCACACCAGAACATCTTTCTGTGAGTGAGGTAAAGTGGAAATTTGGCGTCTAGTTTGTCTTGAGAGGAACAAGGAAATCCTCAAGTACTTCCTGTATGTTTATTATTTCCTGGCTCCGTTTAACAGTCAAGTGAAGTTTATTTATAGAGCTCTTAATCACAGTTACAGTCTTCACCAACACTTGCATTATGAAAGCAAAATGCAAGAAAACATCAATATATCATTCATAGTGATATTTTGGTAAACGTGAGGCCATGGTGGAGATGATTGGTAGCCAGTGGTATTAGTGCTAGTGCTAGCTACTAGTGCTACTGTTTCTCAAAATGAAGGCCGCATTTCCCATAAACTGCTTCCTGTCGCAAAGAGGATATTTCAACTTGCCCTCCTTAAAAACTAAATATTATCAATGTAAAACATCAAATAGCTCATAAACTAAATAAAATATCGTTAAACGGCTGTATTTTCTACGTACTTCCTCATTTACTTCACATATTTTTACTACTACCTGTGTCGCCTACTAGTTTAATGACGTCTTCAAATGCTGTGGGAAATATTGTAACTGTAAGTGGTTGATTACTTACCTTTAGATATTTTGAAGGTGTGTTACGAGTCTTGGCTAGTGACTCCAGGCGCAAATATTAGTGATGTACGGCATCAAATAATATCTAATAAATTAATTCCAACATCAAATGTGTACCTGAAGAACGAATGAGCTCTTTGTTTTTGATAACGATGGTATTTCCAACCAAGAGGACTTGAATGGCAGATCTTAATTAAAACCTGAAAATGGCAGCAGGACTGAGCATGAGGCCCGGTGTGGAGTCGGTGTCGCCTTAATAAATACTGTGGGGGTTGAAGTCGTCTTGGGACACTCCAGTCTGGAGTAGTAAGCTGGGTCCAAATGTCTCCCAGCTTGTGAAAACCCTGAATCAGTTTGTTTCTCACTTGTCGGCCCAAACATTTGACCAAGTGCTGCTCTGATGATAAACCCTTTTAGGATCTGTACATGATCAAGTAATATTGCATGATTTTATGAAAAAAAGCAAAGCAAACTTTAAAAGAATCAATCAACCACTGTGTTTCTGCATGAACTGAAAACCTTAAAACTTCCTGCCAAACAAAAAAAACAAAGTCCACACTGATTGATCTGATTTAATTGGGTTTCCTCGGCATAAGTGATGTCGAGAAAGGAAGGGGGAGAGAGGTGTGTGTGTGTTTATGAGTTTGGACTCATAAGTCCAGTAAGTACACGCTGTACTCCCTTTGCAACACTGAGTGACCATCTAAAAGCATTTCAAACTGTGTTGTGTGTTTTAAGGGGCAATAATTCAGGTTTTTACTCCCTCATAGCACAAAGCGACCATAATATATCTGCAGGGGGTTAAAAGGGATGTTGATCAATACCAATGACTCAACGATTACTTCCCCAGCTGTTGAGATTTCTGGCTTTCAAAACTCACTCTCTGGCTTTGAGCGAGCGACTGGCGCCGACACATTTCAGCCACGAAGGCTTAAAAGCCTCGTCCTCATCCTCGAGCCAAAGCTGCGTTAATATCCCGGTCTTTATCGTGGTGATATATTACCTCTTCACCACACGCTTAATATTGGATCTCTGCCCCAATTAACTGGATTACTCCTCTCCGTTGTGAAACCTCCGCCGTCCATCCCCAGCAGAAATGGAACAAAAGGAAAAAAGGTTTTGCACAGTAAACAAACCTTTCATTTCCTCAACAGCATGCGTCCCTGATTTTAGCAAAAACAACAGACGTCTGGAGTCAACGGAGCTGAAATCTGCCCAAATCGTTTGTCTTTCTCAAAAATAGCTACTGTTGCGACATCTTTGCCCACAGATCACTGTTTCTGTATTTTCGGCGTGCGTGCGTATCTCTTGCATAACGGGAGTATTTCGGTCTAATTGGAGGGCAGTGTTTTACGGGCCCGTTGACGCCATCGCTGCAGGAATGCGAGCCAGAAGTGAGATCTCATTACTTGTTGGTTCCTTGGCAGAGCAGAGTGCCAGTTCTGGCAGCTTGGAGTGTCTAAATAATACAAAAAAAATATACACTGCAGGAGAGCCGGGTGTCACACACACACACACACACACACACACACACACACACACACACACACACACACACACACACACACACACACACAGACATACACTGTTGGACACAGGCAGGAAAACAGGTATACACACTGTGTACACAAGCAAACAGACTCTTTTTGTCACATGCGTGCACACAAACACACACACTTGCTTGCATGCGTATACACAGAGAACAGACAATCACACACTCACATACACACATATACAGTAAACACACACACACACACTTGGCATTCATGTGTATACGAACAGAAGATCACACTCTCTCTCTCTCTCACACACACACACACACACACACACACACACACAGGGATGGACGTGCAGTCCAAGCCTCGCTGTGAGACAACAGATTGGAGTCAGTGTGAAAGAGAACGCTGCCCATGACGACGGTGACATCATCGGTGCAACCATGGCAATGAACAATGTGTCGTGTTGCATCTGAGGCAAAGTGAGCAGCTGTCAGCGGCTCTCGGCTTCCTCCTGTTGGGCCGAGGAGAGGAAGACGAGGCAGCGCAGGTGAAAACGCTGATCTAGGCTGGATCGGTCAGTTTGGAGATATTACAATATTTTGTTTCTATAAATACCGTAGTTTCATAAACTACAAAACAATCATCAACTAACTATGAACAGTCCAGCTGAAGTTGCTGAATTTGCTAAAAACCTTTAACAGCCTGAAACCAACATATCTCCTGTTTTAGAGGCTTTTTGACATTACTATTTTATGCGGTATTTTACATAAACGATAAAAAAAAACTTTCACCATGTAGTGTTTTGTAAATAATTCATCCCAAAAAATAAATCTGTAAACTATTTAGTTATTCATCAGAATGAAACAGGAAAATGCAAATTCTTGTATTTTCTCATCATAATTACCTCATTTTAATGTTTAACAAAATAAATAAAAGTCATAATACAAAAATTGTTTGTATTCGTATCCCCCCCCCGCCCCCCCATTCACCTGTGGTGCCTTGTCGTATGCACAGGGAGGTGGACAAAATAATGGAAACAACACATGAAAAAGGACTTGAAAAAGGAAATCACAACTACTCAGCTGAATGCCAATAAGCCGTACACATCAGCTTCAACAGAAGTCTCACTAACAAAGGTCCAAAAAGGCCAAACAGTCGATGCCTCAACTGCAGGAAAAAAAAATTTTGAGAGAAAAACAAAAGATTTCCGCTTCCTTCATCCCTCATTGAATCTTGGGGCAGCTGTGGCTCAGGAGGTAGAGTGGGTCGGCCTCCAATCAGAACATCGTAGGTTCGATCCCCGGCTCCTCCAGTCCACATGTCGAAGTGTCCTTGGGGAAGACACTGAACCCCAAATTGCTCCCGATGGTCAGGAAGCACCTTCTATGGTAGCTCACTGCCATCGGTGTGAGTGTGTGTGTGAATGGGTGAATGAGAGGCATACATTGTACTTGTAAAGCGCTATATAAATGCAGTCCATTTACATAAATGGAGTCCTTGTTGAAGAAAACCATCCCAGTCCAAACAGGTGAGGCCTTGATGACCTGTTACGCTCTACACCTTATTAGATGCTTTATTTATTGTTCGCCATTTCCGTTATTTCGAGTTTGCATACAGCACCCCTGCACTCCTCCTCCGAGAGCAGGTTTTAAGGTTTTATTTTTCATATTATACAAGACAGGGAAGCCGGTCCGGGGAAGTGGGACAGCAGCAGATCAGAGCATGAAGCACCATTCACACCCGGACCGTCGCTGAGACAGAAATAAACCTGACAGGCGTTCTTTAGTTCTGCACTCCTCTCTCTGTTCCCCTTCAACTGTGAATACAACACAGCTGACTCACACAGCCAAGTGTGTGTGCATGTGTGAGTGTGTGTGCATGTGTGAGTGTGTGTGTGTGTGTGTGTGTGAGAGAGAGAGAGAGACAGAGTTTGTGTATGTGCATTTCATTGGTGTGTCTGCGACTGTATGTCTGTATGTCCGTGAAAATGTATGGATTTATGTGCATGTGTGTGTGTGGATTTGTGTGCGCGTGTGTGTGCGTCATCTAAACTGTGGTTAACAGCAAAACCTAATAGGATCAGTCAACTTCAATCTCCTGTCTTGACAATACACCAACGTACCTACGCACAGCTCCTCTTTGAAGTGTGTGTGTGCGTGTGTGTGGTCATCTTTATCTACCCTTGTGAGGACATAAATTCCCCCACAAGAGTAGAAAAACTGGGAAAGTTGTACATTGTGACATTGTATATATGTGTGTGTGTGTGTGTGTGTGTGTGTGTGTGAGTAGTTGGTGTGTGTAAGTGTGGCCATAAATTCCCCTGGAAGTGTTGAAAACTGGAACACTTACACCTTGTGAGGACGTGTGTGTGTGTGTGTGTGTACGTGCGTGCATGCATGCATGCGTGGTTGGGTGCCTGTGTGCATTTGTGCAAACATCTTCGTCTACCCTTGCGAGGACAAACATTCCCCACAAAAGTAGAAAAACTCAAAAAGTTATACTTTGTGAGGACATTTTGTGTGTGTGTGTGTGTGTGTGTGTGTGTGTGTGTGTGTCAGAATGTAAAACCAAGCAGCTTGTCCTTATTTCCTGCTAGAAGTAAAGAGGATTATAGCAGTTTACCATCAAGCTATTGTCATCTCCAGTATAATCTAACCATTGAGGTGATTGCATAAACAATACAAACATTCATTCAGTTGTTTTTAAATTCTTCCATTACATTTAAAAACAGGATCAGCGAAATAATGCTGACTAATTATTATTTTCTACCATTCTCCATCTCTCCCCATCTCTCTCTCCATCTTCCTCCATACCTCTTTCTCTCTCGTCTTGTGTTGTAAATGTAATCACATACTTTTACCACATCAACACCAGATATCTTTATATTTGCTCATGTAGCCCCTTCGTCCCCCTATCACTGTGAGGACAGGGCCCTAGGTACCTCAAACAACGAAGTACCTCTTTAATATAACTAAAAGTATTATTACTGGGTTCTCTATAACCATCACCGACTGCTCAAACTCTCACACTGATACACCTAGAAACCTCTGAAACCACTCAGTACTACAATAAAGCGAGAAATGTGAGTAATGTGAAGGTTTACTTGAGTTTAAATCAAATAACAATACTCCAAATTGGTTTATATGAGAAAAACTAGCACACATTTATATTCTTAATCTATTGTAAATAGTGTTACTGTTGTTGTTTTTGCACAATCCCGTGAGCATTGCCACTTTCATTTCACTATACATCCTGTGTGTGACGAATAAAGTTATTGAATTTTGAATCAGTATAGCCTATACTATCTACTAAATATACTATTGTACTCAATCCCACACTTTCCAAAATAATGAAAGATACCATTCCCTATACAGTTCAGAAATTCACTCTATGTAGCCTAAACATAATAAAGTTACACACTTAGAAATTACAGATTTGAAACAGCACTTCACATAATATTATAACACACTTATACACTATAAGGGCCCATATACTTTAAACAAAAAAAAACAAAAAAACCCAAACCAAACCCATTGCAGGCCTGATGTCCACGTAAAAACTGCAAAAACAACTCCTGACCTCCCTTCTCATTGGTCAGTCATCTCACGGGCATGAACAAATGAAACAGTAATATTACAGTTTTTCTCAATTGCTAAGACACATTTCTTGAAACCTTCACCCATTTTCTCAAAACTTCAAACACAAAACCAAATCTTCAAACTACATTCACAAAACCCCTGACTCTTCTGGCAAAATCAAATAATCGCCTCAAAACCATTGAATCTGTGCTCAAAATCAAACAATGCTTTCAGATCATACAGTAAACACACACACACACACGTGGCATTCATGTGTATACGAACAGAAGATCACACTCTCTCTCTCTCTCATATAGTCAATATAGAAACACTAAACAGAGCATTCCTTAGACACTACATCAGAAAACTGAGAACACAGCATCCAGGGCATGTCGTTACAGAAAAACATGTTTATTGTATATGAAGGCATTTTGCAATTAAAAAAAAGTATAGTAATCACAACTAGTCAGTGAATACATTGTATACTGTAAGTACTGCAAGTAATACAGTATTGAATGTCTGTATATTCAGCAGCAAAAATACAGTAAGCCCAAAGAACAAAGAGAACTCTAAATGAAAAGCACATTACAGTACATTCATAATCAAAGTCAATGAGAGATTCATTCTGCCTCAGCATCATGTCTTTGTGCTGGATCCGGCCAGAGGACTTGGTCCACATCACATGCAATGTTGTCCCTTGCCAAGCAACGTACCTGTGCCACCTGTGCTCTCTGAACTGGCTTATATTCTGTCCAATAATGGTTTGATCACATCATTTGAAACAAATGTGACTGTGTTGTAGTTGTGTTTAACTTTTGCCGCCCGTGTTTACTAAAAACACATTGCGAAATGTGTTTTAGTGAGTGATAATGAGTTTAGAGTTTTGCCAAAAGAGTGATTGATTCAACAAATGGGTTTAGGCCACTGAGCATTTGGTTCAGAGAATGGGGTTTAGTGTTTTAGCAATTGAGAAAAACTAATATAAATCAGTAAAACAATAACATGAATGTAGGTAAACCGTTCCTATTTTTTAACCAGGTTACACACACCTTATATATATAATAATATATATAGCTCTACATATCATATAGTTAATATGACTATGTGTTAGTTAGCTGATACCAGGATGATGATATTTGACTAAGACATGTGTGTTTTGTAATATTATGAGTCAGTCATCATCATCATCATCATCATCATCATAATCATCTTCATCATCATCATCTTCATCTCTAACTGTGCTGTTACACTGTTACAGAGACCTTTACTGGTAACATCTTTACTGGGTCTTCATTCCAAGTACAAATGTATGGAAACATCCTGTCAGTGAAAGTGTGTGTGAAGGTGTGTATGTGTGTGTTACTATCAGGATCAGAGAATGACAGCTTTCCTCTGTTCCAGTCCAGATGAACTCTGATCCTCTGGAGCTTCTTCCTCACTGGGAGGACAGTGGGTAGATCTGATGGGGAGTATGCCGTGTATTCATCATTATCGAACTCTATTACCCATAATCCATTCTGTATGTCTCCCTTCCTCTGGACAGACTCTGCTGCCACCCCAAGTTCCCCGCCTATATTATCTCCAACCTCAATGTCCCAGCTGTGAGTCCCTGAGTTGAAGCCCTCAGAGCTCAGGGCGGAGTAGTATTTAAACCTCTCTGGGTTTTCAGGAAGCTTCTGTCTCTCTCCACATCTCACACTGGTCAGATCTTCAGACAGGATGAGTTTTGGACCAGCAGTGTTGGGGTCCAGAACCACAGGACAGTAGGAGATCCATCTCCTTCATCTTGTCCCAGACTGAGAAGGTCAGGTTGCCCAGGTGTTTGGCCACGTCTATCAGAGCTCCTGAGACCAGCTCTGGGTCATCCAACAGGCTGGACTCTTTCCACTGTAGCCTTGTAGTTGTGAAGGAATGAGATGTCTTCAGCTCTCAGCTCCTTCTCTATGGCTCTGATGGTGTCTGAAAGGGCTGCTATCTCTCTGCTCAGACCCTCAGTCTTCTGCTTCATCATCTGACTCTTCTGCTCCTCTTCCTCCCTCAGTGCAGCGATCCTGGCCTCCTCTTCCTCTTGTAGAAACTGGTGAAGCTTCTTAAACTCCTCCTTAATCTGGCTCTCTGTGTGTCGGGCCTGGACCTGAATGTGATCTGCTGTTTGATCACAGTTTCCTTTAACTTTATTAAAGAGCTTCAGTTTCTCCTCTAAGGGCTTCAGTGATTTCTGGAGTTGCTCCTTGTGATCTTGTGCAGCTTTGTCGATGGGTCTGAATCTGTGGTTGGTGTGTTTTCCTGAATGCAGACAGACAACACACACTGGCTGCTGATGGTCCAGACAGAAGAGCTTGAGTTTCTCAGTGTGCAGACTGCAGAGAACCTCAGACCCTGCTGAAGCTCTCTGATCTCTCTCCAGTAAGAAGGCCTCACACAGGTTCTTTAACACCAAGTTACGAGGTGGTTCACTTTTTGAAGATCTTCTCTTACAAAGTGGACACTCATGTATTAGTTTCCCTGTCCACCATTTCTTCAGACAGGCTTTACAGAAGCTGTGGCTACATGACAGGATCTGTAAAGA
Organism: Hoplostethus mediterraneus; assembly: GCA_034670385.1. Taxonomy (NCBI): domain Eukaryota; kingdom Metazoa; phylum Chordata; class Actinopteri; order Trachichthyiformes; family Trachichthyidae; genus Hoplostethus; species Hoplostethus mediterraneus. The sequence goes on from JAXDDW010000239.1 coordinate 98,674, forward strand.
TGTCATGGCAGACAGGACAGGAGAGAGCCTCCTCTGATCGGGAAGCCATTTTCTAAAAACTCACCAGGAAGACCGGTCCAACAGGAAGTCAGTCGAATCTTATCGTCTGTCTCTTCTCAGTGAGGAGAGGAAGAACAACAACCTCTGTTTCCTGGTTTGTCTGAGTCAGAGAAGGGGTGGGGCCAGAGAGGAAGAACAACAACCTCTGTTTCCTGGTTTGTCTGAGTCAGAGAAGGGGTGGGGCCAGGACACACACACACACACACACACACACACACACACACACACACACACACACACTTGAGTTTCTCAGGTTGGTTTGGTTTGTTTCAGTTGAGTCGGGTAAGGGGTGTGTTCTAGCATAAGTTATGCTTTGTCCTTTACACAATCACACACACACATCAACACACTAACTCACTCATGGGGTGGGGGCTAGAGCCTATCCCAGCATGCATTGGGTGGAAGTCAGCAACATATTCACACCTATGGGCAATGTAGAGTCTCCAACCCAGCTGGCCTGCATGTGTTTGGACTGTGGGAGGAAACCCAGGAGAACATGGAGAACATGGAGAACATGCTGGCCGTGAGGCTGCTGAGCTGCCCGACTGCAGGTGTCTGTAAGTTAAAGTTAAAACTGAGGAGCTTGAGGAATTCAAACAGAAATACCAGATCCCTAACATTCATTTTTTCAAATACTTGCAGATTAGAAACTTTAAAGTTAAATCACAAAATGGCTCCCTTGCCAAACCGTTCATTTCCCCCCTGGAAATCAATATGAAGGAACGCTTTGTTGGAAAAGGCCAAGTATCTATGATCTACTCTATACTCCTCTCAAAATCCCAAGAATCTGTGGACAAAAAACTAGCCTGGAGTCATGATATGAATGAGGAAATAATGGAAGCAGAATGGAAGGATGTTTGTTTGAAAGTGCTTACAATTAATACAAGATTCAAGCTTCTACAACACGAATGGGTGATGAACCTATATAACACCCTCTGAATTGCATCACGTTGATCCAACTATACCAGATGAATGCCTCAAATGCAATGAAGCAAAGGGAACATTGTACCACTGTTCATGGGAATGTCCTATTATCAGGGTTTTTGGAGGAAAGTGTTGCAGTGTATCTCTCATATTGTTTCTTGTGATCTCCCGTTATGTCCTAAGCTATGTATACTTGATATGTTTCCCATGAATTGTAATTTGACGACCGTTAAAAGAAGCATGGTGTTCTTCTGTCTTCTACAAACAAAACATACAATTGCTGTGCTTTGGAAAAGTACAGATAAGCCAACACCCAGCCACTGGCTGAAGGGACTGTCAGGCTCTCTGGCTGTGGAAACACTGACATTTACAGTAAGAGGTGAATCAAAAGACTTGGACAAAATATTATGGACTTTTTAAAAAATGACTATCATAAACTGATGTAAAACAATCTGTACTTCAACACAACGTGGTTGGTAATGTGAGTGTGACAAAACACCAACATCTCCCTCAGGTTAAAATGTTGTTTTTGTCCTGATTACTATGCCATTATCGTATTACATTTTTCTTCCTTCTTTTAGTTTATATTTATTTTATTATAATTATTTTATTTATTCATTTGTCTTTCTGTATTTGGCTATATGTCATTGTATGTTGTATGTATAGAAAACCCCAATAAGAAATTGTTAAAAAAAAGGGGAAAGAGGAAAAAAAATCTGCAGAACCAGAGAAATGTCTCACTAGGAAAGTAGTACAAAGAGAAACATCTGTAATTCTGTAATCTCTGTAATTGGGGATATTTTGTTCATGTTGTCTTTAAACAAATTGCAAAAAATAATAAATAAATTGTACAAATAAAATAGTAAACTGCAGATGTCAGTGGAAAAGTAGCAACTGAACAATTTTTTTGAGTTACTGATGGTAGTTTGTCCACCTGTGTTGTAAATGTAATCACATACTTTTACCACATCAACACCAGATATCTTCATCTTTATATTTGAACACTTTCTATATAACTCTACATATCATACAGTTATATTTTTCTTAGTTGGAGACTTCTGATTCCAGGATGATGAACACAACGGGTGTGCTGCTCAGACACAATAAACACATGAGGAGGATGAATGTCTAACAATTTATTGAAGGAGCTGAAGATGACATGTTTGATTCTTGATATTAATCCATTGGTTTTCTACAGGTCAAACAAAGGTAAGAGAAACAGACAATATCATTTCTACTAATAATCATCATGAAACGTCCCACAAACTAAATCAGAGTCAGAAATAAAACAGGGAACTGAATTCAATCAGGAATTGTGGTCATGAATTACATTAAGAATAACAAAGACCACCAAATAAAGCAAACAGAAAATTCTTAACAAGGGAAATCAACTGATTTTACTGAATATCCATTGGAACAACAATAACCTTACATCCATCAAAGAGATTAAAGGGGATCCTGTGAAGGGGATCCTCCGTCCTGTGCTTCCGTTGTGGAGCAGGGTTCACACCAGAGCCCTTCTTACTGTCTGTTCATTCAGAAGAAACCCCTATATAGTTATTTCATTACCTGTCTCATTCATTTCAATGCAATGTTTTCCTTCATATTTGGTTATGAAACATGAAATTTTTGCAATAAAGGTTTTGTTTTAACAAAGCCCACAGGATCCTCTAGGAATGGTGATGCCATCTCCCAGAGAGGCTTTTTATCCATTTGGTATCCTGAACATAACCCGCGGGGTGTTCCACAACAAGTGAAATAAGCCTGGCTAAGGTGGTAAGCTCGCTTTGTGGAACACCCCCCCGGTCTGGAGCAGGGTAGCCGTGCAGCCCCAGTTACCAGCCGCCATCATGAGACCAAACAGCCAGGTTTAAGCCCAAAGTTAGCTGCTGAACCGCTCATGGCTTAATGAGACAGACACCTGATCACCAGCATTTAGGCTGCTGCCTCCTCCATGTTTGTTCCACAGTAAAACATCTAATCAGCTTTGCTTTGTTGACTTGCAATGGGACAAAAATGTCAACTTCCTGTTGAGGTGATTTTGGAAACTGGACCCCTGAGGACAGTGTGAATCCATGACTTGACATGGCTGTTACACTGACTGTTTAATTAAAGGTAGTTTTTACATGATTCCACAATCTGACCCAAAATAACATCACCTGTGAAAATGTTGAGAACCATGTGGTCTGATATTTGACTAAGACATGATATGTTATGGAATATCATGAGTCAGTCATCATCATCACCACCTTTATCTCTAACTGTGCTGTTCCACTGTTACTGAGACATTCATTGGTAAAATCTTTACTGGGTCTTCATCCCAAGTGTAAATGTATGGAAACATCCTGTCAGTGAAAGTGTGTGTGAAGGTGTGGATGTGTGTGTTAGTATCAGGATCACAGAATGACAGCTTTCCTCTGTTCCAGTCCAGATGAACTCTGATCCTCTGGAGCCTCTTCCTCACTAGGAGGACAGTGGGTATATATGATGGGGAGTATGCTGTGTATTCATCATCATAGAACATTATTATCCATACTCCATTATTTATTACTCCCTTTCTCTGGACAGACTCTTCTGCCACTCCAAGTCTCCAGCCTGTATTATCTCCAACCTCAACGTCCCAGCTGTGAGTCCCTGAGTTGAAGCCCTCAGAGCTCAGGACAGAGTAATATTCAAACCTCTCTGGGTTTCCAGGAAGATTCTCTCTCTCTCCACATCTCACACTGGTCAGATCTTCAGACAGGATGAGGTCTGGATGGGCAGTGTTGGGGTCCAGAACCACAGGACAGTAGCAGACCATCTCCTTCATCTTGTCCCAGACTGTGAAGGTCAGGTTGCCCAGGTGTTTGGCCACATCTATCAGAGCTCCTGAGACCAGCTCTGGGTCAGCCAGCGGGGGGCACTGGACTCTTTCCACTGTAGCCTTGTAGTTGTAAAGGAATGAGATGTCTTCAGCTCTCAGCTCCTTCTCTATGGCTCTGATGGTGTTTGAAAGGGCTGCTATCTCTCTGCTCAGACCCTCAGTCTTCTGCTTCATCATCTGACTCTTCTGTTCCTCTTCCTCCCTCAGTGCAGCGATTCTGGCCTCCTCTTCCTCTTGTAGAAACTGGTGAAGCTTCTTAAACTCCTCCTTAATCTGGCTCTCTGTGTTTTTTGCCTGGACCCTAATGTGATCTGCTGTTTGATCACAGTTTCCTTTAACTTGATTAAAGAGCTTCAGTTTCTCCTCTAAGGGCTTGCGTGATTTCTGGAGTTGCTCCTCGTGATCTTGTGCAGCTTCGTCGATGGGTCTGAATCTGTGGTTGGTGTGTTTTTTTGAATCTCGACAGACAAGACACACTGGCTGCTGATGGTTCAGACAGAAAAGCTTGAGTTTCTCAGTGTGCAGAATGCAGAGAACCTCAGACCCTGCTGAAGCTCTCTGATCTCTCTCCAGTAAGAAGGCCTCACACAGGTTCTTTAACACCAAGTTACAAGGTGGTTTACTCTTTGAAGATCTTCTCTTACAAAGTGGACACTCATGTATTAGTTTCTCTGTCCACCATTTCTGCAGACAGGCTTTACAGAAGCTGTGGCTACATGACAGGATGACGGGATCTGTAAAGATGTCCTGGCAGACAGGACAGGAGAGATCCTCCTCAGATCGGGAAGCCATTGTCTCTCTGAGTGAAGCTAAAAACACTCACCAGGGAGATCGCTGCAACAGGAAGTCAGTCAGTCAGTCAGTCGTGGTACCACTCCCTGCTCTAGAAACTTCCCTCAAAGTTACTTTCACTTTGAGTCGTGTTTTGGAGTCTGTGTGTGGAGTCAGCAGGTTGAAATGGCAGTATTCCCAGTATTCCAGTATTCCAGTATTCCCTCCTGTATCATGGAGAGGCCGGCTGTCCTCCCTCAGTGGAAGTCATGGGTTTGGACTGAAGGTGAATCTTATCGTCTGTCTCTTCTCAGTGAGGAAATAACAACCTCTGTTTCCTGGTTTGTCTGAGGTGAGTCAGATAAGAGGTGGAGCTTTGGCATGCCAAAGTCCAAAGTCTCTTATTTACACAGTACATGTGATAGAGTCATACATTTACATCATGAGATGGTTCTTTTTCAATTACAGTCCTTTTCCCAACACTTTTTTCCATAGATGTGGATATTTAATATTGGCACAGGAAGCTACAGATGATCTGAAATATGGTGTTCCACAAGGGTCACTCAAAAAGTACTTGATTGTAATTGAAAGTAATTGATTTATCTTTGTGACTGGGGATATTTTGTTCATATTGTCCTTTGTTGTCTTGTTGTGTTACTCAACAAAGAGTAAGTTGTTAATTTTTCACTTATTTTGTACTGCACGTTTTATTTTTTAGTCTCATATTGTACATATCTTTATTCATTGTTCTTGGCCTAGAAAGAATCTGCAGAATAAACTGCAGCACGATAGAATAAAAAATATAAAGCAGAGTTTCAACTCATCTACATTCACTCAACATTTCTCTCTTTCGCCACACGGCTCATTAAAGTATCATCTGATCTTATAGTTTCTTTTCTTGATCGAAAAAGACATTAATCACAGAGACAACATGACAGGAGATTTGGAGATGAAACTTACATTTTTTTCTGCAGTGTTTCTGTAGTGTTCCTGTAGTGTTTCTGTACGTGAGCCTGAAGTAGGTGCGGTAGGAGGTGCGGTAGGGAGTCTTCTTGTTAACACATCTGATTAGCACACTAGCTAACGTATTTAGTAGAAACTAGCATTAGCAGTGGCTAGTAGTCCCATGTTAACAGTAACTGAATTAGCTTGTTGGCTAGTTAGCTAGCCAACAGTTTGTTCAGGTTAACTGAGCTGACTCTTCTCCAGCTCCAACTCAGAGTGTTTTGGAGTAGAGACCAGGTTGGGCGCGGCCCCCTCACATGATCAGCGCCAGGAGCAGTGGAAAGAATACAGTGGAGTTCAATTTCGGACTACAGCCCACATCAGCCGTAACGTTGGCTAACCACATCGCCAATGATCATACTAGCAGAGCCATAGAAAGGAATATAGACTGGCTGCATACGAAAATTTAATGATCATGTGAAGGGCACTTCAGACCTGGTTGATAGCAGATTTGTGACACAACTGCAAAGCCTCTATTCTATATGGAATTTGGTGAAAATGTTCATATTGCTTGTAATAATCAATCCTCTTCCCTCCTTTCCCCCAACTTTCTCTTCCTTTCCTCGCCTCCTCCATCGCTCCCTCTCAACATCCATTTCTCGCTCCACCTCTCTCCCTATTTCTGCTGTGATAACACAGACAATGAGACTGCATTCTTTAATGCAGATTAATAAAGTGATATTAGAAAATGTATTGCCAACAATTATCAGTTCTCCTCCTTTCCTCTCTCTCTCTGTCTGCCTCCCTCTTTCTCTCCCTCATTCCCTCTTTCAATTGCTATAATCAGGACTATAAGTAAGACAGTGTTCTCTAACGGGGGAAGATATTTGATGACACATCGTCTGAGGCAGTTTTTGTAGCAGAAGCGTAGTCATATCCAAATCCATTCGATAATGGAACTAATATTGTGATGGATCAGATTAATGCCTTCCGTTCTTCCATTCACAATATGGAATATATATTTTTATATCTATACATATATACACCAGTCAGCCATAACATTAAAACCACCTGCCTAATATTGTGTAGGTCCCCCTCATGCCGCCAACACAGCTCTGACCCGTCAAGGCATGGACTCCACCAGACCTCTGAAGGTGTCCTGTGGTATCTGGCATCAAGTCCTGTAAGTTGCGAGGTGGGGCCTCCGTGGATCGGACTTGTTTTTTCAGCACATCCCACAGATGCTCGATCGGATTGAGATCTGGGAATTTGGAGGCCAAGTCAACACCTTGAACTCTTTGTCACGTTCCTCAAACCATTCCTGAACAACTTTTGCAGCGTGGCATGGTGCATTATCCTGCCGAAAGAGGCCACCGTCATCAGGGAATACTGTTGCCATGAAGGAGTGTACTTGGTTTGCAACAATGTTTAGGTAGGTGGTACATGTCAAAGTAACATCCACATGAATGCCAGGACCCAAGGCTTGCCAGAGAACATTGCCCAGAGCATCACACTGCCTCCGCCGGCTTGCCTTCTTCCCATAGTGCATCTTGGTGCCATCTCTTCCCCAGGTAAACGATGCACACGCACCCGGCCGTCCACATGATGTTAAAGAAAACGCGATTCATCAGACCAGGCCACCTTCTTCCATTGCTCCATGGTCCAGTTCTAACACTCAGGTGCCTATTGTAGAAGCTTTCGGCGGTGGACAGGGGTCAACATGGGCCCACTGACTGGTCTGCGGCTACACAGCCCCATACACAGCAAGCTGCGATGCCCATGACCCTGATGCTGGTTCACCGGTTGTCCTTTCTTGGACCACTTTTGGTAGGTACTAACCACTGCATACCAGGAACACCCCACAAGACCTGTTGTTTTGGAGATGGTCTAACACAGTTGTCTAGTTATCACAATTTGGCCCTTGTCAAAGTCGCTCAGACTTCGATAGATCTATCTATCTATCTATCTATCTATCTATCTATCTATCTATCTATCTATCTATCTATCTATCTATCTATCTATCTATCTATCTATCTATCTATCTAGGCCAGCTCTGTACACAGTACTAATAGAGGATTCATGCAGATTCACCGTTATGCATGACGGCGGATTCATCCAATGACTACCACTGTAACAATGGCACTTTGTCCAATCGGCTCTTCCACAAAAAGCTCCATGGCTCAGAAAACATATTGCTTCTCTCTCATGGTTTAATATATCCATCACATGCCTAGCCGCAGTAATTGTTTGTACCACAGTATGTAGCCCACCGTGTCACTTCTTTCTAGTTCTTACTTGTTACTATGTATCCGGCAATTGTGAATTTTCTACAATGAGATAGACAATTAAGTTTTCTGAAATAGTACTGCTCTCACTGTGTGCTTTTTCTAACAAGTGCGCTCTGTCTAACAAGCTCTGTAATAAATGGTGTCCATTCTCAAGCACGCTCCACGGCGCTGCAGAAATAGTGCTGCTGTCACGTGTGGTTTAATGTATTGCTATTGTCTGACAAAAAACACATATCTGCCAAATGTACATTTTTCAAGGAATGAAAAAACGAAGGCTCATTTTCACAATGTGTTTTTTAAATTATACATCAGGGGTGCGATGGGTACAGTGCTCGAGATTCATGAAACTCAATACATAAACAACCATGTCACATTTCAATTAAGATAAGATGAAACATTCATAATTTCTTTAGTGAAATTGGATCATCACAATGGCAAAAGAATACGAGGGAAAAAAACTATAACATATTAACATAACCTAACAAAAATAACATTCAATTATTAAAGATAATCCAATAAATAGATCATATTGAAGATAACTGTAAAGATACAGCATCAGAAATGGAAGAAGCCCAACATTGCAGTTACGTGGTTTTTCCACAACAGCAGTAATATTTATCATGTGTACAGCCTCAGTAATTGTTTATGGTGTGTCTGTTTGGAATGTGTCACCTAATTTTTCACTCTTTATCAGAATCGTTCTTTCTGTGTGTCACCAGAATAACAAGCTTGTTATGTCTACCATGCTTAATGATAAATGATGGCTTTAATCTTCAAGACATCAGTATAATTACTGTAAACCAACTAGACCATCACTAGCAGCCTGTCAGCCTTTACATTGCATTTTACATTGTGGCCACCGGGTCGGATTTAGAGGTAAATCTGCTGGATTTCTTTACAGCACAAAACAGGAAGAGGGCGCTGTTGTTCCAGCGCTAACGGAGCTAATGCTAAAGAGTTTCTGGCAACTGCAGATTGGAGGAAGGAGAGAAAGGAAGATGTGTTTATCCTCTTCAGTAAAGACAAAGACGCTAGGGAGGGTTGACAAGAAGCAGCGAGGCTTATGGGAAATGTAGTCTTAATTTGGAAAAACACTAGCGTAACACTGGTGTGAGATACAGGATACCAAACGTCTCCGCCATGGTCTCATTTGTTTACGGTAATTATAGCAAGGCAGCACAATTGATTTGACGATGATGTATTGATGTTTACAATGCTACACACAGCACCTTTAATGTTAATGTGAAGTGCTGTGTTATTCCCATTGGAGCCTGTGTTCCAATGGGAATTGGAGCCCTAACAAGATATAAGATAAGATGGTTAAAAATGTAAATGTACAATAAGAAGTATAATAAAAAGTGGGAAAAGTCAAAACCAAGTCTATAAAAGTTTTTGTTTTTTTTATGATAATGAATCAGATGCAGTGCTCCCTCTATTGTAAAGTGGTCCTTGTGGAAGCTGGATGATTAATGAATGTTGCCGCGCCATGGAGAGATGTCACGTGTGCCCATTAGTTCATTGCGTCGTATTCCTTGGATGATAAGTAACGTCTGTCTGTCTGTTGTCGGGAGAGGGGTCGCTGCACAAGCTGGTGACGCTCCAATTAATTCATTAGTCCAGATAACAAGCCATTCATTATGGCAGGAGACGCCTCTCATGTATCCCATTGACGCTCTGTGTGTGTGTGTGTGTGTGTGTGTGTGGAAGCAAGCATGCATGCCTGTGAATGTGTGTGTACACATCCATTGGGGTGTGTGTGTGTGTGTGTGTGTGTGTCACTGTTTCTGTTATGTGTGTGATGTTTGAGTGTGGGACTATGTGTGTGTCTGCAATGTGTGTGTGTGTTTTTTGTGTGCACATCCATTAGTGTGTGTGTGTGTGTGTGTATATGTGTATGAAAGCACACTTGTATGTATTTCCATGTGTGTATATGTGCATTCCTATGTGTGTGTGTAATATGTATGCGTGCACACTTTGCTTGTATGTTTGTGTGTATATATGCTGTCCTATCTATGTGTGTGTGTGTGTGTGTGTGTGTCTGTGCATGCATTGGCACCCTGACTGTGTGTATTTGTTCCTGTTGTTTACCGTGTGCTGGTCTGTTTCCATGCTCGCCTCTGAGTGTTTGGCTCCCACGTTGTTGGTGTGTGCGTCACGCTGCCTGGCGGGGCGGCTGGCTGCTCTTCAGAGACACAGCGCTGACCCACTAAGAAGTCCTTGATCCACATATGCTGCAGATATTATTAACCTGCTGTGGACTACATACCCGACGCCATTATCATTAAAGGGGAGCGCCACCCATTTTTAACGATTCACGTGGTATCCCAGCGCCCCAGCACAGTTCAGTCAGTAGTTGTGAACTTTGCACCACTCTTTCCTAAAGCCGGAAGCCAAAGAAATAACTCTTGAATTTGTGATGTGACTGGGGTGTAAATTCTGGCCCTGTTCCATAGACAATGAATGGGGCACTGAGTTTGTTGACCCACAAAGTTTTTGTGAGTTCTTGCACCCAAATGAGGTTTTTTATTTATTTATTTATTTATTTGCACCATAAAAATCAAGAATAATTACAAAAACAGAAATGAAACAAGAATAATAAGTGCGGGAGAGGTTAAAAAACCCTATATGGGCTTATACAAAACACCTCCCCAAAAAATATGAAAAGATTCAAAAAAAATAATTCAACAACAACAACAAAAAAAAGCAATACAAGTGGCTTATTATAACAAAAAAAGTCAAAATAAAATTATGAGTATGTATAAGTGTAAAATGATTGTGTGTGAGCATGTATAGTTGATGGTGATCTAATGATAACTATGCTAGGAAAAGAAACTATTGGGAATCAATTCTGGTTCAGCAGCTGGACTATAAACTTCACCCTTACAAAAAAAGTCATGTGAAAATACATGTGCATCCAAAGCACACGTGCTTTTTGGACATGTAATCTGCAGTATCGACCCGCCATCATATTCTAGCCCTGTTTTCTTCTTCTTTCCTTTCCGTTCGTTCCCTCTCCTCTCCATCCCCAAAGTATCAGAGACGTTCACAGTCTATTCCCGTGACAGATAACTATGATTTCTGCCTGCTCCACTTCACATTTCTCCAAATAGCTAACAGTGGGTCGCAGCCTAGATCTGTCTGTTGGGTTTCTGTCACAGAAAGCATGAGGAAATGGATACAGTGAGTTTGGCCAAAGAGACCTCAACTTAATCTGGTGCAAGTAACTTCACTAAGGCAAAATAAAAGAAAGAAAGAACAGTAAAATATCTCACTCAAGCAGGGATACAGTTACTTTGCTGAAATATTCCTTTAGTAGAAATGAAATTACTGGTGTAAAAATCGAAAAAGTAAAATGTAGCTCATTTTGAATGTACCAGGAGAAAAATGTATTGAGGTACTTTTTGATGTTATATGTATTTATATTTATATATAAATGTATATAACATATTTCCCATGCAATCCAAAAAGGATGAGATTCTTTTAATTCAAAACAATCACAAAATAAAGTACATAAACCGAGTAAAACATGAATCCACATGATTACGATTGGGCTGTTTCTAAAGCTTCTGGGGAGCCTACAGAATTTGTACTCTGTAATAGATGAAAATTCCTGAAAATACTCCAGAAAGTACTTAATTACAGTAAATTACAGTAACTGAGTAATTGTAACACACATACACAAAATGGGACACACACAGGACGATTTCTTTGTCTTTTTTTTTTCCATTTATCCTTCATTTCATCAGATATTCACATTGAGATCAAACTCTTTGAGAGAGACCTGGGACCAAAACAAATCACAAAATGACACAAAGAAAATACAAAATATTACCAGTCAGACGTTCCAGCAGTCAGTCAGCAACGTACAGGGACGACATGTTCACACACAAGGTCGTAGATATCTTAAAAAAAGTTATATAGTACTTAATTATATATAGTAGAGTTATATATAGTACTTGACTTGTATTATTTCTATTCATGGCCATGAGCTATCACTGCACAGGCGCCAGAATCAAATGAAAATACGAAGGTTAGGTGACTAAAACACCTCTGGTTTAGTTAGGTTAAGGCTTTGGTTATGATTCACGGGTCAGGAATTTGACCTGGGTCGTGTACATTGAACAGTAGTTTCAACCCATTTCTGACTGAATGCTGGAGATGATGGGGTCAAGGAACAGAGACATATAGCTGCTGATGTGATGCTGACGACCAAAAAGCAGGTATATTTCATGTTCATGTTTTTCCACCATACAATACATTCAACAATACAGACCGTATGTCCACACCACTGCTTCAACCTGCGTGTGTAAATAGATGCTGTCTAAATAGCTACTGAGGAGACAAATTGCTCAGACTGAGGTGCTTGCTGTGTGTGTGTGTTGGGAAGGTTATGGTGGATCGGTGTCTGTTGTGGTGTGTGTGCATTTTTGCATGCAGTTGTGTATGTGCATCTTCCCTGGCATACATATGAGATGAAACGTGTGTGTGTGTGTGTGTGTGTGCGTGTGTGAGAGTGTGTGTGTGTATCTATGCCTGTTCCCTTGACTTTGCCTTCATCCATAATTAAATCCATATAAATCAGGCTGTCAGTCACTGGAAGGTGGCGGCTCTTTAATGTGAAGGGCCGAATGACATTTTAACGACTGCGGGATATTTTAGGGTCAGTCCTACGTAACAGGTACGCCCTGTCATCACTCACACAGAACAACTGATAATTCTTCCCTCTTTTTTTTTTACCTTTCATTTCTCGCCCCTTCCTCTTCTTGATGGAGGGTATTTTTAGAAGCTTACTTGGAATTTTTAAATATATTTTTTTTTTTTTAAGGAAAGGAGACGTCATTATTCAGCCAAAGCTGTCACTATACTCGACTCTCTACTTTACTCTATACTCTACTATACTCCCAAGCTCCACTACAGCCATCAGTTATTGAGGGTAAACTTCCTTTGAAATCAATGAACGCTCCATTGCTGCATTGCATTTGCGTTGCGAAACAAAAATAACAAAGCTATTCTTACTTACATTCTCTGCACCTCATTCAAAATAAAAGCACTGTGTAGCAGCTAAAATGACACACTGATGCCATGCAATGTGTTTAGTGGAATTTAAAGGTTAAAGACAAACCTTGTGAGCACTGTTGCCTAGCGGTGGGAGAGACTATACTGTAAACAGAGGTCACAGGTCTGATCCCCATCAACAGCCATGTGTCCTTGAGGAAGACACTGAACCTGCTCAGTCATTGTAAGCTGATCTGGAAAAGACTAATGGTGAATAGAAAGTAGATGTCTGTTCTGTTACCATCCTATTATTCTTTTCTTTATTACTTACTCGTGTTTTAGCGCCATCCAGTGGCTTTGTTTGGCTTCTTTCATTGTAATATGTTTCCGGTCATGTGACCTTGGAGCAGGAGCTTTCAGCATACATCTGTATGTTGGAAAAAATGTCAGCGTTGGATGTTGAATCACTTGTGTTGATGCATTAACATTGATTCTACATTGATACAATGTTACCTTCCCAATTACAAGTGAACCAGGGCTTATAAACACAAGTCACATGGACTCACAAGTAGCTTGTTCATTGGACAGAGTTTTGGTAACCTGTCATCCTGCCAGGTCAGAGATTTTGGTGGTGGGGGATCCCAACAAACCTGATTCCTGTCTGTGTAACTTGCAACTTCAAATACTTTACTTTATTCTTGTATGTTCTGTCAAGGAGTTTTGAATTCTAGTCCTGAGCTCTTACATCGAGGAGGCATCTTGACTCCAAGTTTGACCTTGCTTAATTTTGTTTTACTAGTCTTTCCAGGCATGAGGAACTGCTGTCTCCTTATACCCATAATCCCTTGCGAGATGAGTCTCTGTGCTAAATGCACATATGATGACAGTTGTGTCTGTTTTCTTCCAGATGGGTAACATGCTGTCCAGGAAAATGCGTCAATATGAGTAATCTTTATGACATAGTGCAGATGAGCAGTGCTGGTGACGAGGTGCCAATCTGTGTGTGTGTGTATAAGAGATAGATTAAGTGAGTGTGTTTGAAGGATGACATGCCTGCACAGCTGCAGCTGGCTAGCACCCCATCCCCCAACATATCCTTCTATCCATCCATCCATCTATCTATCTATCTATCTATCTATCTATCTATCTATCTATCTATCTATCTATCTATCTATCTATCTATCTATCTATCTATCTATCTATCTATCTATCTATCTATCTATCTATCTCTCTATCTATCTATCTATCTATCTATCTATCTATCTATCTATCTATCTCTCTCACTCTCCTTGTGTTTGCTGGTTTGACTTGGTCCTTCTACTCTCAGGGAATAATAATGTCTGCTGTGAATTACAATAAAGCAAAAATAAAAACTTGTTTTTCAGGGCATCGACAATGTAAACCCAAGAATAAAAGAATATATGACTCATCAGACTTAAAAACTGAGGGAAATCACATCCATTGGAATCATTTTAGGCATTTAGCAGACTTACAACAAGTACAACAGTCGAATAAGCTTCAACTCCTCAATCGCCAACACGTTATTTATTTAATTTCTTCATTTTTATCTTCCAATTGCTGATTTAAACATGAAATACCTTTGCAGTCTGTTGGAATCACTGGTTGGACTAGAAGTAGCATCAGAGGAACAACACTGACCTCTAGTGGCTGTTGGCGAGATCGCCTTTGTGTAGTTGTCAACACTGAATCGGCACTATTGATCTATCAAATCAATGCCTGTTTGATGTTTCGGCTTTATCTTCTCAATAATTAGATTCTTGAAAAAAAATCTTAATGCATTTTTGCAAAAAGCAGAAGCAGCAGACACACTGTTTATTTGTTCCCCTGTTGCTGCTTCTATACCAATACATGCATTAAGATTCATTCACTAACTGGCTCCCTGGTTACTATAAGAGCTGACATGGCAATCACTAAAGCCTGGCTCGCTTTGCATCATGGGAATTATCAGCCCAGTTGGAATTTATCTTTGATCAATCAGATTCATTGGCTGACACTACCTGTTTTATAACATGGGTTAAACACACACACACACACACACACACACACACACACACACACACACACACAGTTTGCTGAGGTGTTAGTACTCCTGTTTTTCTGTTTTATTTTAAGTCTAGCAGACTAACCGGAGCAGTAGAACAAACTAAAATCATCCAATCATCCATTGTAAGCAGCCAAATAAGTGAAAGGGACAAAATATCAACTTGACCAAACTGACTTGACTTTATTAAACTCATGTTTGCAGCATGCACCTTGTAAATTCAGTCAGTATTAGTCTGACTGAATATATATACTAAATACTACTAGACCATACTGCAGATGGTAAATACTAAATACTAGAACATACTGTCGACGGTAATTCTGAGTCTCCAACAGGGGAACAGCTAGGTGTCGGAAATGACAATGACAGATTCATTCGACATTTTCATCACATAACTCATTTTGTGATCACAACTCCTAAAATACCGCACCAGGACGCGACTACTTGCTGGATCTTTCTTTGTGGTTGACATTACGGTGTTTGGTTTGCTGTAAAACATGAAGCCAGATGTTTCCTCATTTAGTTTGTGTGTGTTAAGTGTGTTAAGGCAGCCTCATGAGTGAAAAGAGCTGCTGTAGTGTTTGGTTGGAAGGAAAACCTGCAGACTCTTGCTCCACATGACTGGACAGCACTGGCTCAGAGTCCTGCAAGATTCTGATTGTGGCCCCGATGTAAAATATCAGGACTCTTCCATGACTTTCCACGGGTGAACAGTCTGGGTTCCACTGCAGCTGGGCTGAAAACCATCTGATGCAGTGAATGTGTGAAAAGACATTCTGCTATATTCCTATAAAGTGACCCGTCTGGAATACACCTCTCAAAATTCCAGGATCTATAATAATTTTCAATCTTTATTAGGGTTACAGTTTTATTTTTCACATGGCTCCTGTACTCATTAAATAAAGTGTACTCAGTTGAGTCGAACTGTGTTCCTGACCATTGGTGGGATTGGTGAACTTGATGGCGAGGTGAGCCTCCAGCTCAGCAACCAGCTTCTTGCTCTTGGGCGCCACCCTGTGGCCGATCTCTGCTCAAACTGGATCCTAGAGGAATAGATGGAGTTGAAAAGGAAAGGGAGAAGAGAGGAGTGAAGGGAGGAGGAAAGAAGAAGGTAAAGGATTCAAATAAACAAAATATAACCATATCTAACTCAAACATTATTATTATTATTATTATTATTATTATTATTATTATATTTTGGATGGAAGATTGCCACTAGACTACTATTGCCGCAATATGAATTGCAACACAAATGGCCATTTCTAAGCCTCCCCTCTTATTACAGTTGTGATAAGTTGATGATTAATGATGCAGCCATAATGAATTCAAACACACACACACACACACACACACACACACACACACACACACACACACACACACACACACACTTGGCAGTGTAGTTTGATTTTGTAGCAGGGTTCTCTTCCACCACAGAGCTGTGCTGCTGTAGCTGGGGGTGGAATGGGTAATGCCACTGCTCTGCTCTGCCTCCTTAACCTGCAGACAGTCCCAGTATGGAGCACTGGGCTGGACTGGGTGAGGAGGTACGCGCACGCGCGCGCACGCGCACACACACACGCACACACACAAAACGAATCTATTGAAGTGAATGCAAGTTGAATGTGTAATGCTGAAAACCTAGTAACATGGAAAAATGACATTCATTTTTCATGAAGTCCCAACGTCACACACACACACACGCGCACACACGCACGCTGAGAGACGTGGCACAAACTAACAAGCAGCAGTCATTTACTTCTACTGACAAGTATATGCAAGGAAAATCCGTTTACCCACATTTTTTTGTTTAATAATTGACCACCTTTTAAGGCTAGCATACACATATATAATTGTTGGGCATAAAATCAAAGTATAAGTATAAGTGTATATAAGTGTATATGTAAGTGGTGTCAAACGGATGTCAGTTACATGACGTGAAGCTTTCCTGAAAATAATTATGGAATTACTTTGTCCATGTTGGTCGGTTGCCCTATGATGACAACGGACCAGTGATCTACCACCGTGTCACTGACTACCAACACCGCGACAGTTATTTTAACCCTAATAAACAACACTGACCTTGTAACATGATAGTCTGCAGCAAGTTCATTGGAACCGCCGTAGCCTACAAACCTGCCAGCTGTCGCGCAGTCTGCCAAACGGCTCAAATTCAATTTGAATTAAATATTTAATGAAATGAAATCCTAAGTTGTTGAATAAAAGGGAAGGTGGGCTAAAATTATGACTTACCAGTAAACCCAGAACGTGATTTCTGTCCTGTGTAGTCGTGGAGGATGGAAAGGTCTGGAAAGAGAGAGGAGAGTGGTACTGACCCTACGATATAAGGTTGCCAGGTTTGTATTTTCCCGCCCAAAAACGTACTTTTTCAGTCACGTCAGCAGCAGTGTTGCCAGTGTAACGTTATATAATACAGTTTCTTATTATTATTACTACTAGTATTGTTTCTTCTTCTTCTTCTTCTTCTTCTTCTTATTATTGTTGTTGTTGTTTTTGTTGTTGTTATTGACTATGTTTTTACAAATTTTATTTGTATAGCATTTCTAAAACAGACTTTACTAAATGCTTTAACAACCAAATGAAAGCAGACATCATACTCCTAAAATAAAATAAATTACATTTTATTTAAAAAAGAAGGCACCACAAGATACAAAGATAAAAAGAAAACCCATATCAGAAATGTCCTGATGGTGTCGGTCAGAAGTGAGGACAGGAACTATCTGTTTGTCTAAGTGAATATTGAAGTACACACAAATAAATAAATCCCTATATATAAGAAATAACTTAAAAACAAAAGCAAAGTATACAAATATATAGACAACTGCTGTCATGCACTAACTGTCCCATAAATTAACGTTTTATCCGCGGAGCTGGCAACCCAATTTCTGGTCAGAGCCACACGGGGAAAAAATGGCGGATGAAGTTGAGCAGGTTGGTCTAATCACTTATAACTTGGCTGTATTCTCAGACACAGTGAGAATTTAATCGTTCAAGGAGGAAGATAAGAAATTAATTGGAGTCGTGTGCAGGTTTTAATGCGTATATGAAGCCGCTGTTGTTGTTATAGTCCCCTAACAGCACTGCGGGCCTTCCAAACAAGCTAGCTAAGTTAGCTTGTTCAGCCACTAACGCTGAATGAAAAGCGTGTTTCATTCGTTGTGGTTTGTTGACTAGCCAAGGCTTCTGGCTCGCATC
The DNA here is from genome assembly GCA_034670385.1 of Hoplostethus mediterraneus. Taxonomy (NCBI): domain Eukaryota; kingdom Metazoa; phylum Chordata; class Actinopteri; order Trachichthyiformes; family Trachichthyidae; genus Hoplostethus; species Hoplostethus mediterraneus. The sequence continues at coordinate 116,798 of JAXDDW010000239.1, forward strand.
TCTAGTACTTAGCTCACGTAATGCTGTCTAAGAGCTGATAGCTAAACCAACCCCATTCGCTAGCATGGCTTCCACGGTCGTTAGTTTAAAAAAAATGTGTTTTCCAGGCCTGGAAAAGTAATGGAACCTGTACATGTAGTTTTGTTAATGCCATGGCAATTATTTGAGCCACTTTACTTTTTGAGGATTAAAATCCCATATTTCTTGATGCTATCAGTCCTGAGTGATAGTTGTAGCCATAAAAAAGACCTGGGACATTCAGATCAGATATTCAACTTAAAAATGTGACATTTGCACCATAGACTGAGAAATATTGGACATGGAAATTGTGCCCTATGTCTTGGAAAAGTCATGGAATCGGATTAGCAAAAACGTGTAGGAACCCTGTCTAGTAAACTCCATCTGCACTTCGTCGACTTGCCATGCTAGTAACTTATGTTGCCTAGTATTAGCTAGCTAGCTAATCAGGATTTGGGCTCGTATTTGAACAAATTACATTAATTATTAGTGACTGTTTAGTAAATGCATGAAGGGTAGCTTTATGCAGGAGTTAGCTAGCTCTCCTCTTTCCATCACTCCATCCTCCCTAGCCCTAACTCTTCTCTTCTTCCTTATCTCCTCCTTGCCCTTTTCTCTCATTCCTCTCCTCCTTTTCACACTTCACACGGGCCTACATTTCACTGAAGATGTAGGGAATGACCTGTGAGTTTGGATCTGATTCGTTGCCCTTGATTTATTGTAATTAATCCTGTTGTGCATCATAGCAGGATACTTCCCTGCTTCATATAATGACGTATATGGTCAAGTTACAGTGAAATGGGAAAATGACCCTTTCCCTTGCATTGTATTGTACACCTATTTTAATATCAGTCCCATTACTTTAAGGACGTTTTGGGCATTTTCAAGATTCAAGAACTTTATTTGTCACATACACATACGGGCTGTGTAGTGAAATGAAAAGTGGCAATGCTCAACGGGAATGTGCAAAAGGGCAACAGTTCACAGTATTTACAGTAAAACAAATGTTATATAGGTGTATAGGTGTATATTATGGTGTGGAAAGTTGGCTAACAAGGTAAAACTCTTGTTTCATTTCTTAGTGACTTTAAAATCTAACTCCTCCTCCTTCCTCCCTGACTGTATTGCAGCAACAGACCACCAACACGGTGGAGGAGCCCCTGGACCTGATCAGACTCAGTCTAGATGAGAGGATCTACGTCAAGATGAGGAATGACAGGGAGCTCCGCGGACGGCTACATGTAAGATGCCCACCACTGTGTGCATAGATGGTCTAAAACTATAACTATGTAACCTTGTAAATAAAGTTAAGCATTTGTAGATTTATTCAGTCATATTTCTTTTTTAGAAATCAGGCAAGTACTGCTTGAAAAGATCCTAAAATCACGTTAAAGATTAAATCAAAGTAGATTTTTCTAGATGAGACACCAGAACATGAAGACGTCTGTCATCATGACCAAGAGTCTGAGGGTTTTCATTCCAACCAAAAACTACAGTAGTTCAAGTTCAAGTTCAAGAGTTTTATTTGTCACATACATATACATGCAGTGAAATGCAAAGTGGCAATGCTCACGGGAATGTGCAAAAGGGCATGGTTACAAAATATTTAACAGTAAAAAAACAAGAAATATAAAAATACAATAATTACAGTAGAGCCCTTTTATAAAGAAACACACAATATGTACAATAAGAGCACTTAATAAAATATAAAATATGAAGTGTAAAATATAAAATAAGAGGTAGATGGGGGAAATGTGTAAATGTAATGCGCTGTGAACTATGTGAATTTGTTAACCTAAGTGTGTGTGTGTGTGTGTGTGTAAGAGGGGCAGTGTGGCAGTGTGTCTAGGTGGGGGCCCTGGTGAGGCTCAGAGTTCACAGTCCTGATGGCCTGAGGAAAGAAACTCCGTCTCAGTCTCTCTGTTTTAGCAGCATGACTACGGAGGCGCTTGCCTGACCGCAGCAGCTGAAACAGTCCGTTGTTGGGGTGGTGAGGATCCTTCATGATCCTGCAGGCTCTGGTTCTGCACCTCCTGGTGTACAAGTCCTGCAGGGTGGGGAGTGTAGTTCCAATAGTACGTTCAGCCGAACGCACTACTCTCTGCAGAGCCTTCCTGTCCTGAGCGGAGCTGTTGCCGAACCAGGCAGTGATGCTCCCAGTCAGGATGCTCACTACAGCCCCAGAGTAGAAGGACAGAAGGATCCTCCGGGAGACCTTGAATTTCCTCAGTTGCCTGAGGTGGTAAAGGCGCTGCCTCGCCTTCCTCACCAGAGTGTCCTCACCAGAGCTGGTTTCACCCGTCCGTGCTGTTGTTTCTGATGGGTTGTGTTTGTTCATCCCAGGCCTACGACCAGCACCTGAACATGATCCTCGGAGACGTGGAGGAGACGGTGACAACGGTGGAGATTGACGAGGAGACGTATGAAGAGCTATACAAGGTAAAGCATTGGTTGCATTCACCGTTCACACTGCAAGCCTTAATGGCATTCGCTTTCTGTAGAGAGACGTGTGGGTCCAGCAGTGATCTGCCTTGAGAGTGACGTAAAAAACACATGAATTATGATCTGACCATATTGGATCTGTATCGGATCTAGGACCACATGCGACTGGGGCCCAATTTGAACAGATCAGATTCCAGGTGTTTTCTTTCTTCACAGTGCACTAAAAACATCAGATCTGTGCCACATGTACGCCAAAAAAAATTGGGCCAATTTCACCTGAAGTGTTAACGTATCCATGAATTAATCCCCTTCTCTAACCTTGTATCGAACTCCTCAGCAAGGCCTCAGAGTTTAAAGAAAGGAAGTCAATATGAAGTTTATTTATTCTAAATTTGTGGAAAGTTTACTTTTTTTTTTCCTTTTTTTTTTTTGAAGACTCATCTGCCAGCAGCGATATTCTGTCAATGAATGTCAAAATGTATTTTTGTGTTGTTCCCTTTCCAGTCAACCAAGAGGAATATCCCCATGCTGTTTGTCAGAGGAGATGGAGTTGTCCTTGTAGCTCCGCCCCTCAGGGTGGGCTAACCTCAACCACTTCCTGGTGTTTCGTTGCCAACCATTCCCGGTGACAACTGGGAAGTTTCTGAGCTGTGGAAGAGGCTGGTGTTGTCATGAAAAATTGAACTGGAGGGTAAAATGCATCTTCAACCCCCCCAGGTCAGACTGGTGATGACACCGTCCTCTTCCTCATGTAGCTTCACTGCTCTCAGGTCAGAAACTTCCCAGGTTCTCACCTCCCCTTTGTGGGACTGTGTGGATATGGGAGAGGAAGAGGAAGACGGAACAAATGAAAAGAAGAAACTTCAGAGAGGACTGTTGATTGGGATGAAATTTGTGTTAAGAATTTTTCATTGAAGACTTATGTTGTGTCCCTCTTATATCTTGTTTGTTTAGGTTGATTGTGGATTGCCGGTCATTTCAGGGCATCATTTTAGTTGTATTGTATGGTATCTACAGTTTGATTTCCAACCCAGCAAGTCTGTTTTAATTGCTAAGAAAGATAAATTGACTTGACTTTAATTGACTTGGCACAAAAACATCTGAATATGGCTCCAAATAATTTAACTGCTTGAGAACCACTTGATTTATTTTGCCAGGTAGTTCAACAGCCTCTTAAGTGGACAAAAACAACTTAAATATAACCTAAAACCAGCTCTCATGTACTGACATTGTAGTCTGGTCTGGTTTGACCAGAACTAGAGGCTATTTTTAAGTATTAAGAGGCAGATGAACTGAAAGGGTGGGATGAGGTGAATCTTGATTTTTTTTTTTTTTTAAATAATTTTTCAAATTAAATTTGGATATTCCTTCTGAGGGAAGGTCTTCCAGTTTAACTCATTTATCTGTGAACATTTGAGAAGTTGTTTTGGAAATTTATTTTTCTAGTTTTGTAAAGTGTCAGATGTGAACAAGTACATCATGGTGTCAGATGTGTAATGACACCGCTGATGAATTGTGTTTATTTGGTTACAATGCACTTGAATAAAAAATTGAAAAAAAAGGCAACATTTGAAAAAGCACAGTAATGACTTGAATCTTGTGTGAAGTCAGCATGGTTTTGTTTTTGGTAAAATAGTCTTTTAGTTACTCTAACACTTAATCAATAGTTCAGGATGCATGAAGGGGAACGTATTTATGACTGCCTTTTTTTCATAGCTGTGCCAATTTATGAATTTAAATTTATAAAGTTCAGAGTTCTTGGTGTGTTCACGAAAAAGCAGACTGAAGGACACGCCACATACTTGTGATATGAGGTTTCACTCAACCCCAGACTTTTCCCCCGGGGATCAATAAAGTATCATCACCTGTCCTATCCCTCCATTCAGCAAACATTTTTATTTTTATTGAAATTTAACCAGGCAGGTCACTAAGAACAGATTCTTATTGTAGGTGGGGAAATGCCTTAAAATAACCCTAACATGTATTTCACACAGGCTTGTCCATTAGTTCTGTTGTAGTTGAACCAGGTACCAGTAGATGGCAGTGTAGGCCTCATAAAAGTATACAGCCTCATTTTGTCTAGCAGTCTAACAGCAGATGGAGCTGTTGTCCAACTATTATGTCTTAGAAAATGTAGGTTTCTCTTTCAAAACTTTACATTTTGGGAGGGGAACTTAACCTTTACTTTAAAATAACAGTCTGCTGCGGTCCTGTGTAGCTCAGTGAGTTGTCTTTTACGGGACTGGAAATGTTATGGAAAATGGATCATGTTTTGGAAATATGCATCATTGGATATTTGTTGATAATATTTTTTTACAACCAGTGAATGTTGAATGTGAAGCTTGGCTGCTTGTTGATCCACTTCCCTTTGAGGAATAAAACCCCAATCAGAAATGTCCTGATAGTATCGGACATCTTTAGTTCTGGTTACTCTGCTCGTATGCTTCTTTCCCACATCGCTGTCAGTTCATATTGGTATAGTTATGGGTTACATCCTAGACTACATCAAGACCTTGGAGCCAGGAGGGCGTGAGTGGCATTCTTTTAGATCTATACATCAGGTAAAAGCCCTCGATATATGAACAGTCATCCAAAACAAATCAGATATGAGCAACAATTCAGAATTGGGCATGAACTGTGGTGTGAACGCAGCCATAGTACAGTAACAGCTTGTCGCTGTGATGGAATCCTCCAGCTTGGGGCTTCCTGAAGGCTTTATAGTGCCAAAATGCACAAGGCATAAACAGCTTTGTCAGAGTTGAGCGTTCAGAGTTCAGAGTTGTTAAAAAAAGGTCTATTTCTGGTTAAAAACGGTCTATTTCTGTAGCGATCCTTTCGGTAATGTTGTCAGACACTTGTCAGACACACGAATAACAATCTGAGCCCGTCAGTGGCAAAAACAAGCACTTTTAGTGGATGTACTTTGACCGGCCGAATTTGCCCTTATGGATTACGTTACCGCCATTGAGCCGCCGTTACGCGACTGCCGGTTGAGCCGATGGACCGGAGCAGCTCCCAAACTTCGGGGATCTATTATGCGGTAAACTAGGCGATTTTGTGGACATAGAGACCGGGTTGAAAAATCCCGGAATTACCCTTTAAAGCACGCAAATGATGAACTGAACTGAACTGTTAGAGCTATTCTGGCATCTACACGATGCCATGCACCTTTACTGTCACAACGTCCCAGGGTTGAAATAGTAAAAATATATTTGTAAAACAACAGGTTGAGAGATTTTGATATTTGACACTTAAGCAGTTTTCCTGGATGCTGTCATGGGGTCTTGATCATTCTGGTTGCAGGACGGTCTGCCTCCTCACTGCACCACCCTGTAGCCTATATTGGCTCTGCCTTTTACATAACAGTGCTAGGCCGACCAACGCTACAAGATGTAGTGTTTAGGTTTGTATTTGTGCCAGACATAAATATTAGTCAGTGTAGCATGGTTTTGACTCAATTTATGCAACACTATCTGAATTGTGCTGATACTGTAAACCCCACCTAGCACACCTATTGAAGGTAAAATCCACACTAAAACACTTTAACACAGCTACTGGTGAGGTACCTTGCCTATCTGGGTCCATTTTGTTATTTGGTGTATTTTTCTTATTCCCATAACTGGTCAACGTTTCATTGATCTAAACCATGAACGTTAAAAATGTCAGGTTGTGGTTTCAGTCTTTCTGAATCAAAGAGGATCGGCTTCTTTCAACAATCATACCGAGAGAAATCCATCGAAGAAGAGGAAGAGACACCAATGTCTCCACCCACAGTAGCCAAGATAGACCAGAATGCAATGCAATTTTGAGTAAGTGATCGTAGACACGCCACAATGTTCACAAACTAGTTGGCTAGCTAGCAATATGCTAACCTTCGATTGAAGTCAGTCCAGGCCTGTTCTTTGAGCGTTCTGGGATATGTAGGAAATCATTAACTGAAGTAGATGAGGCAGGTTGAGGGAACAGTGTAAGACCTTTCAAACACCTTTCAAAACCGGCGTCACAAAGTGCCAATAGGGATTGGAAAGTGCTCACAAAATAATATCATCAGTGAAAATCAAGCATAAAAAGTTTAAAAAGTTTTTAAAAAAAATACCCGACCTGTTGCTGATTTCACACAGAAAATACACTTATTACACATTATCAGCAAATACTATTGGGTCCAGGTCTGGTGGCACACTATCCCATTATGTCATCCCACTCTGAAGTCATGAAGCCACAATGACTTCATGACTTCACACTTCACACTTATTGACTCTCATGTCAGTGCTATTTTTGAACTCTAATCATAAAGCTCTTTTGTTATGAAGCCAAGCTGCTCGGCATCCGCACTTGGACTAAGAATGTCTGTGATGTGGCTGTGGTTATTTCAATCTGTCGCTGTCACTTTCTCCTGCTCCCCCTCCTCCTCCAGTCTCTTTACAATGCCCATATTATGGGGTGGTGGTAGGCTAGAGATCAGAGAAGAGGGTTAGTGACTGGAAGGATGCCGGTTGAAATCCCTGACCAGCTAAAAAAAGCTTGGTGAGAAAAGTTCTCCTCAACAGGCTTTCAACCCCCAGTTGCTCAGTGGCCACCAGTAGAAGACTGTGGTTGTACTGGTTCAGCTCCCAGTGGCCACCAGTAGAAGACTGTGGTTGTGCTGGGCAGCTCCCAGTGGTGTTCTTTCACTCCTATGCTAAAGCTAAATGTTGATTCAAGGTATTGAATGATCATCATTTTTCATATCATGCAGCATTTTTGGCTAGCTGGCTAACCAATGGAGACACACCACTTCGTAGCGCACAGCAGGGCTGAACAGAGACAACACCGAAGTGTCAAGTGCTGTGTGATGAAATGACGAATCGACTGTCGGCTGGTCGTGATGTGGGATTGACAGAGAGGCTAGAGAGCCGAGGCTAAGTCAGCTGGCGGTAAAGACGCCTAAAATAAACTCAATGATATGTCACACGTACGAGCGATGTGGACAAGAATAACTAGCGACAGTAGGACACGTAACACACTCTTTAGGTTTGTCAAACAGTGGAGCAGTGTTGGACCAAAATGGATGGAGACAATGTTAGCGCCGTCAGCAACTGGAAAGCCCGGGGGCCATTTGGTACCTTAACCAAAGAACCAGGCCTTTATTAGAGACAGTCCACAGTACCTGGTCTGCCTAAGCCATAGAATTTACCGATATTCTGTAAAGAATTATGCTGCTCAAATTTATACTATATTTATATTATAGCCTGCTGGTATACTGATGCTACTACTACTACTAGTAATAACAATATTTTATACATATTACTATATTACACATACATATTAATACTGGATATCTGGCTGAAATAATCAAGCAAAACAATTAACTACTTTATCAAAAAATGTGATTTCTTATTGTAACATACCAGTAGGATACCAGAACAAGCCGGTCACCAGCACCACCCAAACAGAATAGGATTGATCGTTTGGTAATGAATTTCAAGGCTTTCACGCAGCTACCTGTATCCATGGCAACCGGATAAACACAGTGTGTCCCACTACATGCAGCGTCTCTTTTTAATAATATATTTAGTGATATTTTAGTGATTTTAATGATATTTTTCTACAGCTGTGTCTTAGTTTAATTGCACCAAGGAGACTGAAGGTACATCTTAACTATTGCAGTGTAAAGGGAAAAAGACACGAGGCGAGGGAAACCAGGGGGAGTCAAACCATTCTCTCCTCCATATTATTTCATTTCTTTCCTTGTTTTTAACCTGCAAATCAGCGCACAAACAACTTGGATCTCTAGATTCTTGCGGACATCCATTTTTGGAAGAAAAATGTCCTCTCTTGCACATGGTCTCGCGTCGTTTCCCGTGTCACTTGTTTTTGTGACAAAACGTAGTTCGGAGACCAGACAGACTCGTCGGTGAAAGATCTTGTAACGTGTGACCCCCTGTCGCCCATCAGTCATGTAGTGTGCAAACCACAACGACTTCAACATACCCGATTACAAGACAGGAAGTTGTGTTGTGTGAACAGTACAGCGAGCTGACGACTTTGAAGGTGGTGTAGTGTGTGGGCACCATTAGACGTCTCTAAACGTCTCAGTGTGGAGAACGTTTGAAACTCAGGCTTCAAAAACGAAGGTCTGGAGTTCCCATCCCATCAGGTTTAACTCTCACCCTGACCTATCGGACCTTCCTTCTTTTCAGAGTACTTGTGCAGGACCAGACGAGCCTTGTTGTCAAGAATTACTAGGAAGTGTAGCAGACACTTGGCGAAGCATAATAGACGGGAATAACTGTAGACAGTAGGCCACGTAACACACACTTATATGCACACATAACACAAACACTTACATTAGACACAAGAGTATACACACATAGGAACACACAGACACACAGAGACAGTAAGGCATGTGACCTACACACACACAAACAAATAAACCAAATTTGTGGGTTTGTAATAGACTATTAGAATAACTAGAGAGAGGAGGACAAGTAACACACACACACACACACACACACACACACACACACACACACACACACACACACACATTAGGATTGTCACACACAGTAGCAATATGTCCAACAATCCAAGAATAGACTGTAGACATAGGGCACACACACACACAAGACTTGTGGAGACATTAGGACGTGCAACACACACACACACACACACACATTTGGTCAGTGTTATGTCCAAGAATAGGCAGTAGACAGTAGGTGATATTTGTGACGTGTCTATGAGAGGAGAAAAACTAATGCCAAAGTTAAATTTTCTGTAGGTGTGTGTGTGTGTGTGTGTGTGTGTGTGTGTGTGTGTGTGTGTGTGTAAAGGTGCCATATTCAGTTTTCATGAGTTTTTAAATGTACTATGGCTCGATTTTCTTCATATTTAGCAAATAAATGTAGCTCATTAGTTATAGCCCACACAGTTCATGCGTTGTGTTCAATACTGCAACTCCGCCCCAATGGTTCCTCGTCCCCCAGAAAGAACTACCTCGCTAGCAGGAACTTTCTTTGGGTCCAGGAACTATCCAAGAGGAACCTTCAGGGCTAGTTCCCCAGGTGGGAACGTTATTTTTTTCTCTCTGTCTCCCTCTCATTGAATCTGTCTCTCTTAGTTTCGCTCACTTCATATGTCAGTTGAACAGTACACTTTGTTATGCTGTGTGTGTGTGTGTGTGTGTGTGTGTGTGTGTGTGTGTGTGTGTGTGTGAGTTTCATAGATTACATAACGTCAGATCACAGCTGTGTGGCAGAACACATACCTGACCTCATCATCATATCTCATACTGTGTGTGTGTGTGTGTGTAGCATTGATGTTTATGTTCATATAATGACACAAAATCTTATTTTCATTATTATTTCATTTATTATTTTATTCACTGTATTCTTTTATTAATTTATTTTATATTTACTCATTGGGAAACGTTTATTGTAGCCCCTCCCCTTTTGTGACGCTTTTTCCTGTCCATGTTGCCCCGAAAACGTTGGTCTCCCCTCACCTCTACCTCTACCTCTTTCCTGTAATGTGTGTGTGGAAAGAGGTATTGTTTACCCCTATAATATAATCCATTCATTTATCCATCCCTAATGTGTCTTATATGTTGTTGTTGTTGTTGTTGTTGTTGTTGTTGTTGTAACTTTGTAATTCTTATGTAAGAGCTGATTTGAACGAGCAATATGTCCTGATGGAGTTTGTATTTGTTTGTATCAATGGCAGAATACACAGTCTGAGACCATAAAAGAGAGAGGTCGTCCGCCTATTCTTTAACAAAGGAAATCACAACGCAGACTGACACTGGTCACATGTGTACACTGTATATATACTTATACAGTGTACTCATATATACTCAGAAATGTGTTTGCTTGCACAAGCTTTGAGCAAAAATCTGTGTGAGTGTGTGTCAAACAGAGAGGAGCAGAACAAACATTTATTTAGGAAAAAGTTGTGGATTATTGGTTTCCAACTTGTTTCTGGTACCTGAAGACCAGATGTTCACTCATAATAAATCACTGGATGACAACAAGTGATTTACAGCTGCAGACAGCACAGTGACAGCTACGGGACTTTACTGGATTTACTGTTGTTTTTTTTGTTAACCCTTCACCGAGTTCAGTGTGTGTGTGTGTCTGTGTCTGTGTGTGTGTGGGAGTGTTTTTCTCAGGCTTGTCATCTTTCAGTGGTGTCATCTTACAGCTGTAGACAGTATAATGGGAAGATTCATTGCTAAGAGTTTTTATTGTAGGCTTTAGGGGGGTTTAACCAAGAGAGAGAGAGAGAGGTGGGGGGTCAGATAGGAAGATGGAGAGGGGAGAGGTGTTTACTGATGTCTGTTATTTAGTGGTTAGCATCGTCGGCAATAAGGAATAAGCAGGTAAAGAAATTAAAGGTTTATGCACCAATACTGAGAGAGAAAGCTCTTTCCAGTGTTAACCTGGTGAATCCCCAAGGTTTTTCCCCTCCCTCCCTCTCCACTCCTACCAGGAATCAAGCCGGAGGAGACGAGGGGAGGAATGGAGTGGAGTGGAGGAGACGAGGGAGCGAGGAGGGAGAGTGGAGGCCGTTTGGGACAGGTTATTTGCTGCTCCATCATCAATAATGGATGTCTGCTATTGATGACGTATGAGTTTTTATGCACACCCAACACAAAATATAAATATCATGTTCATACTATCCTGCCGACACAAACTCCACGGGTGAACCTTTTTCCTCAGCCTACATTGGGATGAATTTTATTAGTGGTCCAATTCCAACAAATCAGACTCTGCAACATTTCTTTTGTGAGATATGGGGAATCGTACGTGTCATCATCCCTTACACCCATAGGCGTTGGAAAGGCAGGTAGTCTAACATGCAGCCAGGTGAAGCTGCTGTATGGAGCGATGAGGCATGATAACTGGTATACTCACATTCATGAGCTGGTACTTCCCCCGCCATGTTTTTCTCAAGTTTGACCAATGATGTCATATTCTGGGCGTGGTATTTAATTTTTTTTAATTTTATTAGAGTTTGTTTTGTGCACAATATAGTTTTAGTTCAGTTTTTTCTAGCTTTTTTTAATTTCAGTTGTACTTCACAATGTTGACAATGAAAACCCAGTTTTCATCTTTTAGTTTTAGGTTCGGTAATAATCCCGTTGTCTGCTTTTCATTTATGTCCCTGTGTGTGTGTGTGTGTGTGTGTGTGTGTGTGTGTGGTCTGCCAGAACAGGCCTGTAAACGCGCTGGTAAACACTACGCTAGTAAATCAGACCGCACCAGCACAACAACCCAGAAACCACAGGGCTGCTCCACAGAGAGCTTTTCATTCACTTCACTTAATTAATACAACACATTGTCTAAAAACAACAACAACACTATTGATCTGCCAGCGTACCTCAGAGGGCATATACAACGACCTCAGCTGGAAAGAGAAAGGAACAGTGTCGATTATTAGATATAAAGAAACAGAAAACAAACCAAAAAAGAGCAAATAATTGAATTAGATGATTTTTATGTAAAAGTGTCTAAGAATCTATTCAGAAATGTTCTTAGGATTTTTTTTTACAACTGAGCTCTGCTGGTCCACCTAATTTCGCCACAGGGATCAATACAGTTTCATCATCATCATCATCATCATTACATTACAGTCATTTAGCAGACTTTTTTATCCAAAGTGACTTACAATAAGTACATTCAACATAGGTAGTCATCATCATCATCGTCGTCATCATCGTCATCATCATTTTACAGGCAGAAGGTGAAATAAATGATGGAATTTAACCTGTGGAGGGCAGCACTACACCTTTTGATGGGTGTGGTCTGTAAACAAGAAGAAGAAGTCCCACCTGTTTGGTTTGTTGGTCCATCATTTCATGTTTTAAATAGATTGACAGTGTGTGTGTGAGTGATGCACACAGACAAATACATACAAGACCTTGTGACACTGTGGGATTCAACTGCGTGACAACCTCAACCAAGACCAACTGAGTAATCCATCACATGGAGTGATTCATGTGGACAGTTCAGCCTGAATCTGAATTCATCTGTTATTTTCATGATGATGGCTCAGTTTTGAGTGTGAACATGAACGTGTGTGTTAAAGGTCTCAGATTGAATCTCTCAGTGGTATTGGGACACCCCCGGAGGTCAGGAGGTGATTTATGGAATGTGTTTGCATTGTGCCCATGGTGGCTCGGTGGTTAGCACTGTTGCCTCACAGCAATAATGTCCTGGGTTTGATATGGGCAGAAATATGTGTCACTAGAATTTGAATTTGAATTATTTATATTTGAATTTGAATTGCTCAACTTGAATAATTGCATTACAATTTTGAATTTGAATCACATACTTGTGATTCAAATTCATAGATTCATAGATTCATGCCGTTCATCTGATGGAGATAGAAAAGCATGGACGCTCGCGATTCGTCGCGATTCGTTCACAACGTATACGTTTCACGCTACCAATCGATCAAACAAGTCATCAAATAAAAAAGACCACTGCTTCATTACCAGTCCACTTCTTGACAGAATAGCGTTAGCGGTGCTCTGTAGTCTAGCAAGCCGTGCTCCTAACGTTACCCTACCGCTAACGCTATTCTGTCATGAAGTGGACTGGTAATGAAGCAGTGGTCTTTTTTATTTGATGACTTGTTTGATCGATTGGTAGCGTGAAACGTATACGTTGTGAACGAATCGCGAGCGTCCATGCTTTTCTATCTCCATCAGATGAACGGCAAATGTCACTGTGATAATACCATTGTTGCCATAGTAATCTCCGATAACAAACTCGTCCCGTCTGCTTATTGATGACGTATCAGCGTCTAAGGGTTGTCCCAATACTTAGGGAGATATTTTCTAGCCCTACCCTACCAAGGGGTAGGGCCAAGCCGAAGCCGTAGGGGTGAAAATAAGCATTGAGATTGGGCCTAAGAGTCCTAGCCTCATCCATGACTGAGCGAGCTGAGCGAGCTGAGCGAGCTGAGCGAGCTGAGCGAGCTGAGCGAGCTGAGCGAGCTGTAGCCCATTCAATGATGGCGGGAGTGAAGGCGAAGGAATGCGCTGATTGGCTGAAATGAGTTCTGTGAATCGACACTCGATTGCTCTTCCTCGAGGACCGGAAGTGTGTGTCTGAGCGTTGAATTTGAATGACCAATTTCGAATCTGAAATGTGAGAACTGAATATAGTTTGAATTTACGTTCATATTATTACATTCAGTTTCAGGGCTATTGGAATTCGGTTTCAAACATGCTATTCAGATTCAGTTTTTCAATGCAATTATTCAAGCTAATCAATACAAATTCAAAGTATGTGATTCAAATTCAAAATTGTAATGCAAGTATTCAAGTTGAGCAATTCAAATTCAAATATAAATAATTCAAATTCAAATTCTAGTGACACATATTTCTGCCCATAGTTTGACTCCTGGCTCTGGTCCTTTCTGAGTTTGTTGTCTTGTTCATGTGGGTTTCCTCGCAGTTCAGGTGGAGTATTGACTCAACATTGTTTGGAGGTGTGAATGTTGAGCATGTGTGTGGTAGTCTGTCTCTGGTCCAGTCTCAATGTCCAGACTTGGAGGCCACGGGTCCGCTGCTGAAGGTTTTAATGTGACATGTTATAAGAAAGACATTTACTAACGACATTGCTTTCTGTACAGGCTCTTACATTTTGCAATGTCAGGTTGCAATGTCAACCGAGACATCAACATGAGGAAAATCATCAAACCAAATGTTGACTGTCAAAAACACAGTGCTGCAGCATCCCTGTTGCCTAGCAACATGCCACATACTTCAATCTTTGATGACTCACACACGTGCGTGCCCCCGGAAATACATCTCTGAAGTCTGCGAGGCCGTAGTCCTCGAGTCCAAAGGGCAGTTAGGTTTTGGGCCTATGTGTTCGCCCTGTGATGCATGCTGGGATAGCCTCCTGCCTCTTGAAGAGGAATAAGCGGGTGTGGAAAATGAATGAATTTCTCAGCTTAATGATGAATGTGTTTAGAAGTGAAATAACATTTGCAGACTCTTCAATCAATTAATCAAGTCGGCCTAAAGAGGGAAAACAAACATGTGGTGCCACAGTTCACCAACCTGGAACTGTGAGTCGACGTTGCTTAATTTCTGGGAGGTTGTGAGACAAATGGGTTGAGGAGCAGTGGAAAAAAACACCTGGAATCTGTTTTCGGGGTGGGTTTTCATTTAAACGGGCTTGGGTCCTGCAGTCCTGCCATACTACTGCTTATGTGGTAATCGCCTGCTGGAAGCCACAATACTCCTGGTGCCAGGAAACAGCAAGGCAGAGCTCTGTAATCAACTTGAGCCAAAGCGGTGGACGCTGTAGCAAACACTGTGAAGGCTGCAGTGGAGCACATACAGGAAGGCACAGCCGCAAACGGACGCTTGTTTGTTTGCAATTTGACTCGTACGCCAAGCCGAGAACCGAGCTTTACACTGCAACCATCGATGCTACAACAAGTGTAGCAGTGAACGTTGAAAATAATAACCCCGGGGCATCTGTTATACAAGGAACAGGACCGACTGCCAAAAAATACCAAAATGCCACAACCGTTTTACAATGCCACTGCGGATCTGCCAACTGAGCAGAGAGCAGAGAACACTGCCCTGTGTTGAGTGTGTGTGTGTGTGTGTGTGTGTGTGCACGTGTGTTTGCATGTGTCTCTTTGTGCATCTGTATTTCTCTCCAGTCTGGTCCCGGGGACATTTCGTGAAATAAACACGATGTCTTAAAATGAAAATAACATTCTTCATGCACGAAAAAGTGAGAAAGATACACGACTAGAAGCAAGTCCGACGACCGGGGTTTGACTCCCAACTCATGGCTAGTTTTCATTTCCATCTAAAGTTCTTTACCAAGGATTTAACCAAAACCTTAACCTGACCTTAACCAACGTTCCAACGTAATCGTTAGATAACCTTTTCATGTGACATGTGACAATGGTTTGTCCAAATTCATGTTATTGTCACATAATCGCAGACAAGGAACATAATCTTCAGATTCTGTGTCGGGAGTTTGTCCTCATATCACAAAACCTTGTGAGATTGTGTCGTTTCTCTCACCATGAGAACCAAATGTCCTCACCAGGAGAGAAAGATAAAAACAAAACATCCTCCAGAGTGATTCATTTTGTTTCTCCTGACCTTTGAAAAGGGAGCAGATGTTCAGAGTTAAGGGTACATGTGTATTGTTTGGGTGTATTTCATTTTTTATTTCCTTTATTTATCCAGGGAAAGGCGACGGACCACGTATGCCCTCTTCTAGCACCTCCCTGGTTCACACTCAACACATTCACACTGGGAGCTGACCAGTTCAACCACAGTCTTCTACTGGTGGCCATACGTGTCTTGCTCAAGAGCACTGTAGTAGTAGTTGTTAAGGTGGTTTCTCATTGGTTTGGCTGGTTTCACTTTGCCCACGCAGATCTTCCCCAGCCGGTCTGAGGATTTAAACCAACAACATTCTGGTCACAAGCCACAAGCGTCTCTAACCTCTAAGCTGCTGCCACCACCGTTTCTACTCTGTGTTATTGTGCAGTAATGGAGGCTGCAGAGGCTAATGAGTCTGAATTCCCCTGGAATCCACTACTGGCACAGTCAGCAGGACTAAGAGGACATTGCTCCCTATTTTTAGATGTTTCCCTCAGTGTTTCTTCCAGGGATCGAGACCAATGGCGCCCCGTCGTCCCGGGGATGATAATAATTCTGGGACGAATAGAAATCCTCCCCGGGACGGCGTTGGGACGAAGGTGTTTTTTTTTTTTTTTCCATCTGTCAGTGCACATATCACTGTTATTTGTTATAATTTAATAAATAATAATAATAATTCATTATTATTATTAATAATAATAATAATAATAATAATAATAATAATAATAATACATTTTGTTATTTGTCATTGAAAAAAAAATGACATGGAGAAAAAATCAGAACATTGTCATTGAAAAGAATGCAAAAAATATCAAAATAATTAATATAATTTTGAATGTTTTATTTTTTTCACTTCACTTTTTACTTTTTTCAGTGCCAATATTTGTTTCAATGCCAATATCTCAGTTCAGGTTTTGTTTTCAATGACAATTTGTTTTTTCAAAGCCAAAATTTCAAGTCACTGTTCTAGCTCCATACGTTAATAGGTGCACAGCCGACAGATGAACTAGGCTACAGTTCGAAGCCAGAGGAAAAAAAAGATTAAAAAACAGCCTCATCATCATCATCAGTTTCAATCTGGAACATTTTGGTGCAACAAATTAATATTAAGATTAAGATTAAGATTTTCTATTGTCAATAGATGCAAAATGTCTCCACACTTCACAGATGCAGGCAGGTCCAGAAACAAATGACCAGAAGCGAAAGAAAAAAGGAAAGTGTCAAAATGCTGTAAAGCTTTTCTAAACTCAGCAACAACGAATGAAACGGCATCTGAAAACCGGATCAGAACCGTCTGGTCAGCGTCGGCTGCTCCGGGATAACAGCATCAGTATCAGGACTAAAATGTTCATAGAGTCAGGTGGCTGTTGAATGTTTACGTCACGTTCAGGCTTGGAGCTCACGTGTTTCTGTTGTGCATATGCCTCTATAACGTGACTGTGTGTGTATGTGTGTGTGTGTGTGTGTGTGTGTGTACAGCCCAAAGTAAAGGTTACCATCATGCATGCAGCAGTCTCACGACCCCCCCGGGGCCACGTATGCCTTCCATGTGCTCCCTGTCTCTTTCCATTTCTACAAGGCCTTACACTCTGCAAACCCACGACCTCAGCACAGCTCATATCCAAGGACACAGGTGACTAAAGGACACACACACACACACACACACACACACACACGTAGACGGAGGGCCCAGGTGCAGGTGTGTGATGTAACTGAGGACATGGCCTCGCTGATTGCATCTGGCTCTACAGCAGTTTCACTCTAAACCAGATTTAGATCCATTTATGGATTTATTTCACAAGAAAAAAGGATTCATCCTGAAGATTAAAAACAGGTAGAGCGACGAGCACACCTGTCACTGGAGGGTGAATGGAAATATGTCGTTGGGTTTGGAGGCAGGGAGCATTTAACAGGTGTGTTGAAAGGTTTGTGACTGACATGAGAGAGAGAGAGAGAGAGAGAGA
Organism: Hoplostethus mediterraneus; assembly: GCA_034670385.1. Classification (NCBI taxonomy): domain Eukaryota; kingdom Metazoa; phylum Chordata; class Actinopteri; order Trachichthyiformes; family Trachichthyidae; genus Hoplostethus; species Hoplostethus mediterraneus. Next base: position 134,345 of record JAXDDW010000239.1, read on the forward strand.
GAGAGAGAGAGAGAGAGAGAGAGAGAGAGAGAGAGAGAGAGAGAGAGAGAGAGAGAGAGAGAGAGAGAGAGAGAGAGAGAGAGAGAAGTTCATGTTTGCATCATAATTCATTTTTCTTAATTATTGTTTTTGCTTTTTGGGCAGCACCTCACATTGTTGGAAGCGGGACCTCTCCCATGCATGATGGTAGACCTTACTCTGGTCTGTACACACACACACAGTCAGGTAGAGAAGCACACTTGTCACTGGAGGGTGAATAGTTTGTAATAGTTTGAGTTCTGGATGGAGAAATGATCACAGACAAAAAGTGACAGTCAAACATGTTTGCATTTTAACTTATCTATCTTAATTATTGGGTGTGCTTTTTTGGTCGATAATGTTACGATCGTGTTACAGGACCCAAGTGCAAACTCCAGACAACAGAGACGATGGTAGGTAAAAAAACAGGTTTTTACTAGGGTATAGTACAGAGGGTGGCAAGGTAGGGACGGCAAGCAGGGAAGACGGGCTGGTGCAGGAGTGGTGTGAACGGAGCTGGGAGACAGGCAGACAGGACGACAGGCAGGGAACCAGGAAGACAGACAGGCAGGCAGGCGGTGGTAGGTCGGCAGGCGGGGAGTCAGGGAAGGAGGCTGGATCTGGGTACAGGACAACAGGGTTCGCAAAGGCGTGGAAGAAACTTTGAGAATAAATCTACAAAGCGGCCGGGGCAGTACAAACAACGATCTGGCGATGAGTGGATGGAAAGCCGGGGGTTCTTATACTGGTGGTGATGAGATGATGCATAGCAGGTGTGCGGGGTAGAGCAGGTGATCGGGATGAGGTGATGAATGCAGGGAGGAGCCGGAGACTGGAGCCACGCCCGCCAACACACACACACACACACACACACACAGACAGAGACAGACAGGGAGAACTGGTAGGAGGCAGAGGTGGAGGGCGTGACAGATAAGGTTGGTAGGTCGGTAACCTTTTCCCCCGGGCTATGTACACACACACACACACACACACACACACACACACACACACACACACACACATACATATTCAGGACATGCTTGGAGCATTTTTAGAATATTTGGACTCCCAGTGCCGCCGCTCCGCTAAATGACACAAAAAAGTTTGCACATGCATGATGGTAAGCTCTGGGCTACACACACACACACACACACGAACACACACACACTTACACGTGTTCAGGGCATGCTTGGCGCTCAGATTACATCACAGAAAACATTTAGAAAGTTCTAATCAGCCGATCAGCCACAGCATTAAAACCACTGACAGGTGAAGTGGATAACATCGATTATCTCGTTACAACGGCACCTGTCAAGGGGAAGCAAGTGAACAGTCAGTTCTTGGCTGTGTTCGGAATAGTTCACTCGTTCACTCACTCACTATTCCCTATGTAGTGTTTGTCAGATAGTCCACTATATGGGCAACGACCAACAGAGGATTCGGACACTACGCTGAACATCACTGCGTTAAAAAAATGCGCCGGATATTCACGTGACACAAGCGGACGCGCCCAGCATCACGTAAACAAACCGAGCACTCGCGGCAGCAGGTTGAAATGTACTCGGGTAGTATCGATTTTGCAGTATTGAATATTCAATCACAAGTAATATTAAATCACAAACAAATAATAATAAAGTAAAAAATTGCCTTCTGCCATCTTCACGACTTTGGTAAGACACAAACGCATTGCATTGTGGTATACGGGAGAAATTGTAGGGTACATTGTCTGTTCACTACAAATTGTTGTGCATTGTGGGTATTTTATAGTGTACTATATAGTGAACCAAATTAACTGTTGAGAATTCGGACACTAGTAGAAAATGGCGAACACACTATATAGTCCACTATTTCTGTAATAGGGAACAGTTTCGAACAGGGCCCTTGAAATTGATGTGTTGGAAGCAGGAAAAGGATCTGAGCGACTTTGACAAGGGCCAAATTGTGATGGCTAGACGACTGTGTCAGAGGATCTCCAAAACACCAGGGGCCAAATGTATAAAACTCTGTGTAGATTTAGGTGTAGAAACGTGTGTACGCACAAAACAGGAAACATGCATATGCTCAGATGTATAAAACCCCACGTACGTCTGTTCCCACGTGTTTTTTCTTCATACATCTCAATCATCCTTAAATTGCGTGCACGTGCACGAGCCTTCTGACCATGCCCACAATTTACTATAAATGGCTTCCAACACACCCCCAACTGCCTGGTTTGCATATAAAGGGCATTTAGTTTAGTTCTGAGGACAAACGGCGGAAGCATTTAAGAAGAATTAGAAGAAAAGAAGCGCAATTTTACGACTGTGAACTTGAAATAATGGTTGATTAAAATGACAGAAGAAAACGCGTATTATTTAGAAGCCTAAGCTCTGGTATTACCAACCAAATGAAACAAGTTGAATGGCAGAAAGTAACCGAAACCATCTCCCTTTTAAAAGCCCAATGCAACGCTCTACCACAGAGCGCACGGCTGTGCACCACATTACAGCGTCTGTTGTGGCTCTGGGGTTTGTACATGGCATAACCATGGCTTCAATGCATACCCATTATCACCTGAGGGTATCAAATATTATATACATATTATACAAAACAATATTATATACATATATTACATTTGGGAAACCGGACATCGCTGCAAATTGCATTTTGATGTTGGCCTGTTCAGCTGCTGTGTAGGGAACCTGATGTATTTATTACTCAAAGAAACGATGCCACCCCACGCCATGGGCATGACCCGGCTCAGGGCAGCTCAGGATATTCCTGATGGGCGAAGGCTAGCCCGTCTGGTCCAATCCCACAGAAGACCTACTGTAATGCGGGCTATGATAGAAAGGTGTCAGAACACACAGTGCATCAAAGCTTGCTGCGTATGGGGAACTGGACTATGGAGCAATGGAAGAAGGTGGCCTGGTCTGATGAATCACGTTTTCTTTAACATCATGTGGACGGCCGGGTGCGTGTGCGTCGTTTACCTGGGGAAGAGATGGCACCAGGATGCACTATGGGAAGAAGGCAAGCCGGCGGAGGCAGTGTGATGCTCTGGGCAATGTTCTGCTGGGAAGACTTGGGTCCTGGCATTCATGTGGATGTTACTTTGACACTTACCACCTACCTAAACATTGTTGCAGACCAAGTACACCCCTTCATGGCAATGGTATTCCCTGATGGCAGTGGTCTCTTTCAGCAGGATAATGTGCCCTGCCACACTGCCACAACAAAAGTTGTTCACGGATGGTTTGAGGAACGTGACAAAGAGCTCAAGGTGTTGACTTGGCCTCTAAATTCCCCAGATCTCAATCCGATCAAGCATCTGTGGGATGTGCTGGAAAAACACGTCCAAGACATGAACTCTCCCACACTCATAGAATTACCCATCTATTGTCAGGGTGCTGTGACCTCTGACCCCTGTCCTCCTCACTGTTACTGTCACCAGTGTAGGGAATCTGCTAAATGACAAAAATGTAAACAGAAGACACATCAGGTCTGTTAAAGTGTTGAACACACTTCAAATGAAAGGAGTGCTTGGTTCATATTATCTGTTTTCATGTGAGACAACATAAATCAAACATACCTAAAGTAGTTTAGACCCTGGAAACCACGTTTGATTGTATTTTTGCACATGGACACACACCAAGGTGAAGAATGTGTGACACACACACACACACACACACACACACACACACACACACACACACACACACACACACACACACACACACACACACACACACACACACACACACACACACACACACACACACACACACACACACACACACACACACACACACACACACACACCACTGTGCCGTGCCAAAGCAGTACAATGGACTCATTCCCTGAATTTCTTTCCGGTGTTTTGTCCCAGGACGTTTGAGCCTGTATTGCGAGGGGATGTGGACACATTGTGTGGTCAAATCTGTCTAAAGCTCTGTTATTGCAGCGCTGATCGTCTCCTTGGCGCAATCCAGCGAGAGCCTCCCATCTCTGAAAGTTGGGACACTGAGGGAACCGAGTCTTTTTTTAACATGACATTGCATCTCACCAGCGAGGCAGCATCCCGGTTTTGGCTGGGTTTTTTTCTGTGTTGAAAAGTTGTAGACAGCAGTAGCGTGAAACACCTCAGTCATTTTGTGGAACAATATTGTAATACATTCATCCTGTGGGGAACTGGAATCATTGAAATGCACATTTGGTGAAAACTTGGTGTATTGAATGAGAAAACATGAGAGAAGAAACAGGAGAGAGAAGGAAGAAAACGTATTTACCATCGAACCCATTACACCAGGACTACATGGTATACACCTCCGTCTGCTCCAGGGCGTCCCGAGCATTAATATCACTTTTCATGTCTGAATATATGTAGTCCTGCCTCAGCGAAACTAAAGCTGGCGTGTCCAAACTTGTTAATATATACGTCTCTCGGCCTGTTATGGCCACGATAACAATAGTGTATGTGTCTGTTGGAGTTAGTTTCACACTGCTGGCCTTCGACCAGACCCATTGTCTGATTCCCGAAGGGCTTTTGTCGAAGGACTACATGGGATAATGTACACATTGTGTAGTAATTGCCATGGGCGAGTGGACAGGAGTTATTTCAGCATATAAATATAAAAACATGTTTTTGGTCTGGTGACACAAACACCACCCACAGGTGCACTTTTACACATGCCAGCATTTACACACACACACACACACACACACACACACACACACACACACACACACTGTAGCTGCACAGAGATCAGTCTTGACTGATCAAGTATAGGCAGTTAAAGTTGCAACAGGCAACTTTTTGATGTTAAAATCAATTAATGAATAGGATATACCATAAGTTAGTAAGCAAGCAAGTAAGTAAGTGGTTTCATGCCTTAATATTTGTTTGCCTGAAATCGGCTTTTCAATGATATTAGCACGTTTTGGGATGTGTACCAATTGCTTTGGTGTGTCATGTGGATGTGGCCAATGCTGATCTGAATGTGGCTATCAAGGTGAGGCTAGTGGCCACAGAGCAGGAAGTCACAGCAACAACAAATATGGAGGAAAGCAGTAAGAAAGGACAGAACAGCAAAGCTAAACGCTAGAAAACACGGTGAACATCAGCACTGCTTTTTTATCACAGATCGGTGTCTGATTCTTCTGTTGTGTTTCAATCTTGAAAGGAGGGTGGGACTAACATACACTTCCTGCCTCAAGGTGTTGCATATTGTACTTGCCAATATCAAAACAGATCAGTACTTTCTATGTTTCAGTACAGCACACACACATACACACACTCATCCCCTCGTAACCTTGTGTCTGGCCAGTAGTACCAGTTGTGCTGCTGAGGAATGTGCTGAAGCAACAAAGTTTTACACCTCGTCAGACAGATCAGGAGCTCCTGTTGTTGTTTCAGTACAGTGAGGTGAAATGACTAAACATACACTGACAGGAAAAAACACCAACAACACAGATTGGAACTTTTATCGGGATATCACAGCTTGGTCTGCAGTGTAGCGTTTTGTTTTTTACAGTTCCTGTGAGAAAGGTTCATAGGGTGTTAGTTAGACCCTTATTAGTTGAAGTTTATGTCATATGTTTTTAGGGAAATACCGACCTGTGCCTTTAAGCTCAGCTCCACACTCGCGCGGTGCATTGTGTGGTGAGCAGTAGTTTTCCAAAGGAACGTCTGCATCCAAGTTCAAGTTCACCGCTACATCCTGCGTTCGCTGTTGTAATCGGTCATTTATTGTGGGTGTTTTGTGCGTGAATTACGAACGTAGATTCCCTTTATTATCATCTTTTATCTATTATTATGTGTAGGGTATATTACTGTTTATTCTCTGCACATAGTTAGCACATAGTCAGCTGGCGGCTAGCGCTCTGCCCATCTATTTTGTTAATTCAGTCGGGAGCTAAATCGTATTGCGGTGTTCAGTTGTGTTACCGTATCATGTCTTGCGTTTATTGTATTGGAGTGCTGGTGTACTTGTTGCTCTATTCGCTTTGTATTTGCACCAGTCCGTGTGCTAGTGAGCTATGCGCTCTTAGATCATAATATCATAGATCATCGCACATGTCGTGTTATGGGCGATTCCAATTTAGTGGGTTGGAATTTGTTCACAGCGTATCTGCTGTGGTAAAATACGGTTCTAGCGCCCCCTGCCAGGCTGTAGAGTGAATTGTATCATTACAGCATTGTATGGTGAATGTAATGATTGTGATAATTGCAATGTGAATGTTTCTTTACTGAGGTTACAGTATAGTACAATTTTACAGTTACTGCTACATACTGTTTGTTACTTATGTAGCCTACTGTTTATACTGTGGTGGTCATTACTACAAATGCCTCCGTACTGTATATTTACTTCCCCTTCTTTCTGTTATTGTTTATAGAACCACATAAACACTCATAAGTGTAACCCAATTCATCTCAACTATCCTGTGTCTCTCATGTCTGTTCGACAATAAATCCAATCATCTTCTATTCATCCTCCACGCCTCATTATCCTGTGTCCTGACCGACACCCGGAGGCGAACAGTGTCATCTCCTATCGAACACACATTCATCTTATACAGTCCTTTTGAGTCCCTCCTCAACAGTTCCTCTTAGCAGCTGATGGATGGATGGAGGGATGGATGGATGGATGGATGGATGGATGGGTGATGATGGGACAAAGCTGACAAGACAGTGCCAGGATGTTTTTGGAAAAACTACTCTGACACTTCCTTGCATGAGCAGATCATGATGTGTGTGGACAGCACACTCTTAAAAGCAGAAGGACATTTTAGGAGACATCAAATCACATTTATTTTTGTTATATTTAAAATCAAATCAAATCAAATCACATTTATTTGTACAGCCCTTAATCACCGTTACAGTCCCTAAGGGCTTCACAATGCCCAGCATGTGAAAATAATAAATGATTAGTACACGACATCCCCCAGCCTTAGACCCTCACAGAGGACAAGGAAAACATCCAGATTGAAACCACAGGGGACCCGAGATGGTTCCTTGATGAACCCCTTGATAAAGAACCCTAAGGGTACTTTCCCAAAGCTCTACCATATTGAGGTTTCTTCAAGGAACTCCAGGAACGTTTTTTTCTGCTGAGGAAAACCCAAATGTGCTTATGAACCTCTACTGAAGGTCCACAACCATCACAGTCTAGTCTAGTGAGCAAAAGGCCTAGTAAGCCATTGGTGAGGCAGGAATAGTGACCACTTCAGGATAGGTACTGCAAATCTAGTTGGTAAAGCGTTATCTAACATGAACAAATGCCTCACAAAACTGTAGTAAGGCATTAGTACTTTACCCAGTTAGCCACTGTAAGCATTGGTAAGGCAGGAAGAGCCGTCGTCTTACAACAGGTGATGTAAAATTGGTAAATACAATTAGAAATGTGGAGTTTATAAGTGTATTTGTAAACGGCCTAGTAAACATGCATACAGGTTTGTGCATGCTTTGTAATATGTTAGTAAAAGGTTCAGTAACCAAAGAGGTCTGTGCTTAAAGCTCTGACTTCTTTCTAGGGCTGTGCCATATCATATCATTCACGATAATACCAGTACAAATTTGTACACGAAAATCCTTCACTGTGTTCGTCACTGTGCTCACTGTCTAAGAGGCAGAATTGATTGTCAAGTTGAAATACTCTCACCCAACCACTTTACCTGCAGGAACTGGAAAGTGGTGTACAGACATTGTTTGTGCGTGCGCATCATTTATACATGTACGTAGCGTGTAATCGTGGTGTTAAAACACTAAATGAATCTGTTCATAGTAGAGTTGTGAGTGTCCGACTGATTGCAATGAAAATGGAACATCACAAGTAAAATCTGAAAAAAATGTTCACTGTGACTGTTTGACAGACAGTTTGTTTGTTTTCCCAGAGTGCTGGCAATTCTTCCAGTTTGTGATTTTCTGTGGCTGTGTAAACCAGATTTAAAATATAAAAATCCAGATGTTTGAATCCAGCCGGATAGTTCCCGGCAGCAGGAGACGACACCATGTGGGCGCAAAGACTAACCAAGAAAATTCAGTGTAGAAAATGATGCGTTGAAAAAAAAAAAAGCAACATAACAATTTGTTTAGTTGTTCGAGAAATACACAAAACGTGATGTTGAGTTTGATCAAAAATCGAAGATCTGCAAACACTACTCGATCTTGTTTTCAATCAAACTGGTTGTACTACAGTGCAGTCCAGTCAAGCACAAGTCCAAGTAGTTCACATATTTGATACTTCTCTAAGACTCATTTACTATCTTTGGCCCATGAGCCACCACCACAACACAGTATTTAGGCCCTTGTTCTTTTTCTTAATTGACCATAATTGAGTTAATTACAGCCAATTAAGACAAAGAGCAGCAGGCATAAACACCAATGTGTCACAAGCTTTACAGTAATGGTTGGTAGACCAAAGACTGGCAATGAGCTTAAAATAGGTTCAGAATGTGAATTACTTGGGTTGTGATCAGTTAAAACTGCTGGAAATATTTGCAAAACAAGTTTAGTCAAGAATTCCTCTGGTGTTTTTCCTCAAATATTTGAAACTGATTCAATGTCTCTTCTGCTTTGATCTGACATGTGGCAGTGAGTTATGAAATATTCACACATATGTCAACTACTTGAAGTGAGCTTGGTTGAACTTTCAAAATGAGATAAATGAAGTGATTCCAATCCCTTGAACTACATGAGGAGCGTTGTACTGCAATCTGATTGGCAACCAGGGAGCTAAAATGTCTTGTTTTCTCTTGTTTTTCTCCTCTCTCTCTCTCTCTCTCTCTGTTTACCTCTCTCTCAAACAGGTAAACGCTGTTCAACACCATAAGAGGCTGCAGACTGAAGGGTCGTGTGACAGGAAACCAGGGAAAAGAGGGAAAAGAGGAACTGGAAGTGGAAATGGAAATATTTAAAATGTACACAAGACTGTCGGTATCCTTGAATAGGATATTGAATAATAATATCAACGTCTGTCTCACTTCGCTGGTCACTGGTTAGCTAGCTTGCTATAATGGACAAGAAAAGATGTGTTCAATTTTAGCTTCGATAAGTTGGAGGATATTAATCGTGTAGTGGAGGAGAGGAAACCCCACCTTTTTGGGAAGTTTTCTTCCCAATTATCGGCCCAATATTACATATATATATATTATATAATATTTTGGTGTTCATGTTATTCCCCATCTTCATTGTCATTGCCATACAGACCTAACAACAGTGGTGCTGTTATTTTGAATTCAGGACGGTCGATGCCATCCTAACTTTTCATCTGAAATTCTTCAGTTAGGAAAGTTCTGTAATACCTAAATTCCTATCCTAAGATAAGATTGGATTTTTTCCTAAATGCAGTTAGGAAACATGATTCTGTAATACCAAAAATCCTAAATGTCATCCTAAACTGAGATAAGATTCAGACTGTAATGAGGCCCCTGGTTCATATATTCATGCTTCATAGTACTTGTAGTATATAGTACTACATAGTAAATTGAGTAAAGCTGCCTTCAGTGTTTCTGCTCCCTATTTGTGGAAGGCATTTCAGGACTCAACTTAAGTTGACATCACTGGTATCTTTTGAACATTTTAAACACCTGGGGCCAGATGTATAAAAGGTGTAGAAATCTGTGTACGCACAAAACAGGAAAAATGCATACGCTCAGATGTATAAAACCCCACGTACGTCTGTTCCCACGTGATTTTTCTTCATACATCTCAATCATCCTTAAATTGTGTGAATGTGCACGGGCCTTCTGACCATGCCCACAATTTACTATAAATGGCTTCCAACACACCCCAACTGCCTGGTTTGCATATAAAGGGCATTTAGTTTAGTTTTGAGGCGAAACGGTGGAAGCATTTAAGAAGAAATAGAAGAAAAGAAGCGCAATTTTACGACTGTGAACTTGAAATAATGATTGATCAAAATGACAGAAGAAAATGCGTATTTTTTAGAAGCCTAAGCTCTGGTATTATCAACCCAATGAAACAAGTTGAATGGCAGAACCGAAACCATCTCCCTTTTAAAAGCCCCACGGTTGTACACCACATTACAGCGCGTCTGTTGTGGCTCTGGGGGTTTGTAAATGGCATAACCATGGCTTCAATGCATACCCATTATCACCTGAGGGTATAAAATATTATATACATAAACAATGTTATATACATATATTACATTTGGGAAACCGGACATCGCTGCAAATTGCATTTTGTTTGGCCTGTACAGCTGTTGTGTGGGAACCTGATGATCTATTACTCAAAGAAATTATGCCACCCCACGCCATGGGCATGACCCGGCTCAGGGCAGCTCAGGATATCCCTGATCTGTCCGCAAGCTTCAGCTGAAACGTCCCCGTCACTAAAAACCCGATTGTTGTCTATACCTGTAGATGGACGGGGATGGCAGGGTTTCTCCGAGAGTGCCGCTCCAACACAGGGCCCAGTTCAGTACACAATTCGAAGAGAACGGCTCTTGGAAATTCAAAGCGGTGCATCATCATCATGGACCAGAAAATCAGTACGGTCTCTGAAGACTCGTTCTCGCCTAAATTGCGCAATAGCAATATCTTCCAGCAACGCCAAAGCAGCCATTGTATCATTTGGCACAGCCATTACGCACAGCTACAGCCTTTATATAGTGTAGGTTATTCTTACTCCCCAATAATACAGAATAATAATCTTTATTTATATAAAGATCATGTATTTATTTGTTTATTTATATAAAGATCATTATCATTATAATTATTATAATGCATAGTGACAAACATATTTACTCAAGATAGAACGAAGTGAAGGCTTGTCAAAAAAGGTTGTTAACCACTCACGCATCACTATGTAATTGTCACGCCCTCCACCTCTGCCTCCTAGCAGTCTCTACCTGTCTGTGTGTGTGTATGTGTTGGCGGGCATGGCTCCAGTCTCCGGCTCCTCCCTGCATCATCACTTCATCCCGATCACCTGCTCTACCCCGCACACCTGCTATGCATCATCTCATCACCACCAGCTTAAGAACCCCGGCTTTTCATCCACTCATCACCAGATCATTGTTTGTACTACTCAATCAGTCTTGTTTCTCGGCCGCGTTGCAGAGTTTCTCTCAGAGTTCCCTTTTGCCTACTAATCCTGATATCCTCTATCCAGATCCAGTCTCCTTCCCTGCTCCCGTCTGCCGACCTCACCACCGCTTGTCTACCCTGCCTGTCTGTCTGTCTCCCGGACCCCTGCTTGTCACCTGTCTGCCTGTCTGTCTCCTGGATCCCTGCTTGTCACCTGTTTGCCTGCCTCCCTAGTCCGCTCCCCCGCTCCTGCTCCAGCCCTGCTTCCCCTTGCCATCCCTGCATTACCTTCCTATGTGAACCTGGTTTTGTTCCTTCTCCGTCTCTGTGTTCTGTGGTTTGCACTTGGGTCCTGTACACGATCGTAACAGTAATCATAGTGAAGGTTTTTTTTAAACTATAGGTTACATCCTAACACAATGTAGTGAAAGAAAAAAAGCTCTAAATAAAATGTCACCCAAATTCTCACTTTTATTATCCTTTTTTGCCAACTCGCAACAAAAAATGTGTATGGTACGCATGGTGTGAAGGATGCATACCAGTAAGCACATTCTCGCCGCCCGTGGATTTTTATATATTTGGAAACTTGAGTGGAAAGTGGCGGTGTGAAAGATGCGTACCAGTACGCGCATTCTCGCTGCCCGTGGATTTTTATACATTTGAAACCTGCGTGGAAAGTGACGTAAGTACACTTTTCGTGCGTATGCTTGGTTTATACATATGGCCCCTGGTAGCTAAACGAGGAATGTACCTGCACCTGCATGGCAGAACCTACCATGTGAACTTCAGAGTGCACATTCTATGAATCTATTCTATGAACAGTATGTATATACTGTATGTGTGTGTGTATATTTATTTTAGATTTGGTTTATTTATGTCATATATTTCTGTATATTTTACTAGAATATTTTTATCCTTGTATGGACGCGGGGCCCCTGAAAAACAGACTTCGGTCTCAGTGAGGTCCCCCTCCGTAAATAAAGGATAAATAAAATAAGAGTCACGGGATTATCCAATAAACTTACACTTAAAGAAGTCAGCATTTTTCGGAGCGTCAAGCTGCTGGCTGATAGAGCTGTTTTGCCATAGCTGTGGTGCTCTGTGGCGGCTGGCCTCCCAGGGTGCCATTATGCTGCCGAGACGGCTATGAGAAACAGACGTTATGGCTCCAACCGCAGTTAACCATGTGGTGTACCACATACAGCAAGGAGGGAGGGAGAGAATGGGTGAGATGGGTAAGAGAGTAGGAAGGAGAGAAAAGGAAGGAAGAGAGAAAGGGGGGGCTAGAGAGGGATAGAGAGATTGGAGGGGGGATAAAGATGGAGCTAGGGTGAGAGAAGTGAAACAACTGGATGACAACTTGGTGCTAAAACTTCACGTCGGAGTGTCATCCGAAATAATACATTTATACATTTTTAATAAAATCAACCGTAATTGAACTGCAGCGACATTACTGGCTGTATTAGTGTGAATATAACCAATAACTTTTTTTTTTTTTTTTTTTCGAATCTTGGACTACTGACATCGGTGGATTCGTTGCCTGTGTTGACACACTCGAGCAACTGGTGACACCAGGTGGGAGATATCAGCTAGACAAAATACCCCCATATGTCCTGGTTGTTATTACCACCACGAGGCTGACATCAATGTTTTATGTTTTATGTCAGCAGGTCGTATTTTCGGCCAATCTGACACGGCACAAACGCTGAATAATGTGTGATTTCTGGGTAATGAAGTCCTTCAAACGTGTAAAAATTCAACAACAAAGTGTGAAGTTGCCTAGTGTGTCTTTAAATAGCCTTTCTAGTAATGCATCTCTTTCTCTCTGTGCTGATTCAGAAGAACTATATCATGAAGAAAGACAGATGGAGATTGCTGGATGATCCATTGTATGTTTAATGTAGAGAAACATCTCTGGTGTCACGCTGAACCAAACCAGCTCTGAATTTGAATTGAATTTCAAATGAATTTCCCTCTAAACAAAATCTTGGCCTTGGTGGAAAAACTATGGACATAATTTGCAACCATCTGATTTGGCTGAAGCTCCTGTCCAGCTCTGTCTTTCAGGTTTCAGTATCAGCTTTATTTTCATTTGCATTGTGTTTTAAATGGGAATCAAATGACCGGCGGTGACCTTGCATGCAACTATTTGTTTGTGAATCGCCACCTAAGAATAAAAGGCTGAAGGAAACGCTCACCTTGCGTACACACTGTCGGCAACTGTTAAAGAAACCAGTCGCCAGAAGTCTGTTCACCTGAAATGCTTGCTGATGTTAAATATGGCTGACGTTGCATCATTTCCTTGTTTGTCAAAGTGGAAAGGTTTGGGCAACGTGGCACAACAGCCAATCACGTACTACTACTACTACTACACTGAACACTAGACGTCTTTTCACTGTTGCGTTTCTGCTTCATCTCTCATATCAGGCAAGATGTTTTTGGCTGTGTATTGGCCCGTTTTAGACCTAAACACATTATTACACACATAATCAATACATACACAGCTGTACATATCCAAAATATGCACCAGAGAAGATACAAGATAATGCTTTAATTTCCGTAGACGTCTACTAAACCTTCAGTTTTAAACCCTGTATAGCCTCATCGTAGGCGCTATAAACCATTTAGACATATTTTAAATATCAATGTAAAATCTCTCAGTGGGTAGAGTCATCAATGGGCGAACAATATTATGCGAACAAAAGCGTAGTCCTCAAAGGGAAGTGGATCAACAAGCAGCCAAGCTTGACAGATTGTCGAAATTGGGTAACATGGCTTGGGATTGAACAAATCATTTCCAGTGATGTCCATTCAGACTAGCGTTGCATTCATGAATACACAGGACAAGATGTTACTAGCCCTTGTGCCATAAACCAAAGTAAACGCTTGTAGAAGCCCAATTCAGATTAAAAAAAACCAAAAACAAACAAGTGATATAACCACCATCAGATGCAACACCATAGCAGACATCAGGCTACACCGTCATAGATCTACGGAGTCATTCCTCAGATGGCACCATTCTCCAGTTACATCCCCTAGCCAACAGCGGTATGCAGCACGTCATTGGGGTTATCAAGTGGGCACCTTCCTTCACCAATGTTTCGTTGAGTTTGGCCCACGACACCTTAAGAAGGCTCAACGGTGTATTCCACCGTCCTGGATTCACCCCCCTCTATGCCACCACCTCACAACTCCCTTTTACCCTCGCCATCTAATGTCTGCCATCAACCTAGCATTAACCCAGCCTTGGTTTGCCTTGATCCTTCCCTTGACCTAGCATTAGCCTAGCCATACCAGTACAAGCCCGTCTAACTGATACATCAACACAGCTAGCCAACACAGAGGTGGGGGTTGAGGTGGGTTAACCCCGGTTGGATACTATTCCCGGGTTAGGGAAAGGGGTGGTCGTCCCTGGTTTGGGTACAGGGAGTGTGTGTGTGTGCATATATGCGCCATCATGCCTATACTTGACTGATGGGCACTTCCCTAGAGAGCAGTACAGACCCCCTCAATACCACAATACGACACAGTACAATCCCATAAATACAACCAAACAGTGTGATGCTACGCCACTGTATTCTACTCAGTATTATACTACGAGATACCTCGTGCTACCCACATGCTTCCTCCTTATCCACAACCATTCGCTTGCTCGCTCTGCTGCTTGCGACATATTCTGAACTGCAAGTTTCAAGCTCCGTCCGCGAATGCCCAACTCGCTCACTCACTTTGCCACAAAACCACGTCAGCCAACTTCTACCGGCTGTACCCGAGCCCTCCAACCTCGCTGTTCTGCCTCCGCTGCCATCGCCGCATATCTCGCTTTCTTCCGCTCGTAACTTGGTCTTCCCAGGGCACCGCGAGCTCGATAAAATAAACTAGCTTCTGAACCTCAGATCGGTCGTAGGCTAGTGCTAACTATTTCTGCCGGCACAGTTGACTACTCAAACAAGTCCACCTTTATTTTGGAAGAGAGTTGCACCATCAATGTCCAAATCCACCATTTCCCTTGGCAACACTGGTGCAGAGACAAACCAACAGCTCACACCGTGACATAGATACATACTGACACTTAGAATACGTGGACAACAGAACGGTGAAGGAGGTAAAAAAAAATATATATATCACCGTACATACTTACATTCAGTATTCTGTAACTGCATGGGTAGCATACAGTATGGCTGCAGCTATAGAGTGATGGTGAGACCAGCAGTGAATTGGAACAGTGTACCATGAGATATTAATGCTGAAGAGAATGAAATGCATGAAATTTTAATCTTGCTTTTACAGTGTTGTCTTCTCCAACCATCTCTGATTCCCACCTGACCAGTCATACCTGCTTTTTAAAAGCACTTCGTGAATACATATGACTTGACTCTTGCAGCGCCCTGAGGTTTAAACACCATGAAATATGCAGCAGTCATCACAAACATGTTTACTCATTTACGCAAGAGCGAGAGACCATGTGAACGACGACTGTAACGATATATTTAAAATAACACCGGGCGTTCTGCGAGCGAGTTAATGAGCCAAGGAATTTCTATTACGTAACAATATGGATGCCATAATGAGCTCTGAGGTCGCCTCAGGCATTTGTTTACTGGAAACTCAGGCAGGGAGTGTATATTCGTGCAGAATTGATCCAACCACGCACAATTAGCATGGATTGATGGGCGGCTTGGGTTTAAAGCCCCAATCCTACATTTGTTTTTCTGTTTTAAAAGAAGAGTGGGCAGCCTGCTCGTTCCCCTTAGCATTTTTTTCTTTATTGCAGTAGTAGATGCAGGAGAGAATGTTCTGGTAGAATTTGACTCAAAACCAGCAGGGTTTTAACCTCTACAGCATCACTGGGCACAAACGTTGTTTCATTTTTCCTCGAGCTTATGAATCCACCATGGATTTATTCACAGATATTCTGGAGGAGCTTGACTTGTAGATGGAAGATGCAACTTTTTTGGTACCCTTCAACACTTTTCATTCTAAAATTCCCAACTTAAAACAAATATTTTGCAACTTTATTAAGAACTCATATTTAGTTGTTAACTATTAGTCTCTATGAAAAGAGATCAGTTAAGTCACCAAAATGATTGAATCAGTCCATTGTACATTGTATTAATACTTGGGTGGGTCATGGGTCAGTGTTTTGCTCAAGGGCCCTTCGATAGGACACATGGCTGATGATGCTACGGTGGCCTGTTACTGACACAAACAATGAAGTCACATTTTCACAATAGAGTTAGCACCAGAGATCCAAGAGAAACATCTAGTGAAGAGGTAAATATATCAACATGAAACTAGAGTAATAATACCGCTTGAGAACAAGGCTTTTCAGCCTCCGTAGGTGAAATGTGTTGCAACGTTGGTCTCACACACAAATACTTGTTAAGGTGAAGAGGCAAAAACAAATGGTTGCCTGACATCTCACCGAGCCACTTTCACAGCAGAAAGTATTATCAGTGTTAGTTATGAGGATGAGTCACACCTGATATACCGAACTAGACTGGTTGATCATGCAAGTCGGTAGGAGGTTTAGGAATGTCTTGAAATGTCAAAAGAGAGGAGAGGCCAGAAGGTTTTGAATAACAGAAACCTCCTCATCTGGCCAAGTAATCATTGAGTCATTGGTCAACAACCCTATCGACTCCCCACAAATATATTATGATCATTTTGTGCAATTGGACAGTAAAAACCTTATTTATTGCCCCTTTAATTCCACTCAGGTCTGTGTCAGTACAGTACAGTGTGTAAGTGTGGGTATTTTAAGAGCCATGGCTGTTATTGGGTTCATTTGTTGGAAAGACAATTGGCAGGGACCACAGGCTTCACTCAGCTTGGGGCTGTCTGTATTTGTCTGGGTGGGTTTTGGCCAAGTGGTAGCTCTCAGTGGGTCCAGTTGGGTTTACGTGTCCATGCAGAACTGATCCGACCACAGGCAGATTAACAGGCTGAGGGATGGTTCGGGTCTGTGTTTATGATGGGGTTTGCCACAGTCTTATTATTATCATATTACGTTGAGTTGAGTTGGTTTTAGTTCTGCTACTCTATGAGAGTTCATGCGTAACTGATCAAACCACAAACAATATACACAGGCCTGGTTTGATGCATGCTTGGGTGTGTGTTTTGCAAAAAAAACTAATTTCAATAGAAGAATGACTAGTGTACCTAGTCATCACACCTAGTACCTACTGTTAGTGGCTAACAGTAAAATAAGTGTGAATATGTGTAGTTGTGTGCATGTGAATAGGTTTTGACCATTCAGGGTTTTTGAACGGCTGATGTGAATATTTTTTGATCGATATCGACTGATATTTTGTGCCAATATTTAGTACCTTTAAATTTTTCCATGTTCATGACAAAAAAATTGTTGAAGAATGAATGTATTCTTTGCATTTATTGGTCCAACCCTAATTGTGAATCAGGGCATTGCTGAAAAAGAGCATGCATAAAGGTAAAAAACAAGGAATAATGGTGGAAATAATGTAAGAGAATAACAAGTCAAGGTGATTCGTCTTAAATGTGCTTGGGACATTTTCACCATACCATACACATTACGTGCTATGTGGTTAGTCCAGTTATGCTTGATCTGATTGCTTCACTTTAAGTGCATTACGTACATTCTTGCCTCTTTAAAGTAACTATGGATTGCAAACATGGAAAAAATGTCATGGTGGATGGTTGGATGTGAACTATGATAGAGAAAAGCGTCCCACCCCACTAATTGTGATGACATGAATTACAGGTACGGTCAGGTATTGTCTTCAGGGATGGTTACTGGCAGGAAATCGTTTTTGCAAGAAGTGACAAATCAAAGCTTAAAAGCAAAAATCCAAACAGCAGCGAGTGAGTACTCTGTCCAAGCCGGACTCACTCAACGATGGATGAACCTCCCCACTGCCTTTACCCCACAGACATTAAGAAGAATACGTTGAGGTTCAAAGAGTACACAGTTTATTGACATGATTTCTGGGTAATGAAGTACTTCAAAATGTCTCTCATTGCCGCTTTGTGCCACCAAAGTGTGACGCTGCCTAATTCTGCTTCAACTCAGATGGAAACAAACAAGCAAAGTAGAACAAATAGTTCAAATCTGTGTTTAAGTACAGGATTCGAGTAAAATTACTTACTCCCCCACCTGTAAGGCCACAGGTTCGATCCCCACAACAGTCAAGCGTCCTTGAGCGAGACATGAACCCTTATCTGCTCACTCATTGGATGTCATTGTACGGATCATAGACAGACACAACTGTAACTCCTCCTCCACCATTGGGGTCAGGTTATGTTTTTGGGTTGAAATATGTAGTCCCACATGCATTCCACTCAGGTCTGCGTCAGTGTGTCTACTGGAAGAGTCATGAGTGTTGTTGTGTTCAGTTGTTTGTGAGGAGAACTGATCTCGCCTTAGACTTACTTACTTTCTGCAATATTACACCTCTGCCTGATCTGGACCTCGGGATATTGGATGCAACATACATGCAACTTGTATTTCAACACACAGATTGGGATTTGTCGGTGTTGCCATGACAACAACATCATTCACCTGAGTTTTTTCATCTTGGCTGAGCTGGCGTTAGCATGGAAGACAACAAGACACAACGATAGAGAGACGGATAATAGCAACTTGATTGGTAATTGGGGAAAATCAAAGGCAAACACCGTAACCGAAACAAGAAGGATAAGCTTGTTGGTTATTGTTATTGTTTTCAACATTGTAAGTATGGTATGGGAAAAGGGGTACATCCTAGAAAAGATATGAACAAAAAATCAGACATTGGCAGCAATTCCAAATTGAGCATGGAGGCCTGCGGTGTGAACGGGGCTGTAGTGGGTCTGGATTTAGGGTTGGTTTACGTTGCAAGTGTTTGTGCAGAACTCATCTGACCACACACAATTAACACAGGCTGAAGGATGGTTTGGTTTCCACCTCTGCCTGGGCCTGGGTCTGTGTGTTTGGGTTGGTTGGGTTTGGCAGAATCTAAACTCATACTGGGCTTAATTGAGTTGGGGTTGATTTCTGCTACTCTGTGGGCATCGGTACAGAACTGATCCACTCCCAAAACTATTCACACTGGCTGAGGGACAGTTTGGTTTCCATCTCAGCTTTGGGTCTGTTTCTGTCAGAGGGTTGGCGAGGGTTTGGCTGAGTCTCGCCTGTTCCCAGATAGAGTTTAGATTTGGCCAACAGTTACTGCTTCTGGAAGAAAACCTTAAAGCTGTTATTTTAACTTCATGAGTTCTTGGGTCATGAAATTTTGTTTTTGAAGAGATCTTTGTTGCAGAATTGATCTAACCACAAACAATTACCAGGGACTAAAAGACAGGTTGGGTCTGAGTCTGAAAGTGGGATGTGGATTTTGGTTTGGGTGGTCTCTTTAGTCAGATGTGTTCCCTACCTATGCAGTTAATGTGTGATGCGTGTTGTAGAGTAAATAGGAAAACAGATCTGACATGTTTTTTATGTTCAGACAGCAATAAAACTGATGTGTCACATTGTTGGAAAGAAAAAACAGGATTTGAGTGGTTGGGGTTGGACGCTGCTGGTATTTTTGTACAACTGATATGACCACAAACACTTAGACAGACAAACCATTTACTGATCGATGCGACAGATGGTTTGGTTTGGGTTTGGTCCTGGACGGGTGTGGGACTTGATAGTGTGGTTCCCTCTACAAACAAGGCAATGGAAATATTATTTGTCACTAGTTACACTTCAGAGGTTTGTCTGTTACTCATTTTTCATATCACGCAATTTCCCTCCAAAACATTTTCATCTGATTCTTTTCAATCTTGTCAGCAGTGGATATGATTTGTCGTCTGAGCTGTGAGATAAACAAAAGCACATTCAGTTTCATATTTTGTACTTGTATTCATCCAGGGATGGTTCACTGAACATGCATGCTTTTTTTTTAGTAACACCGTGCTTCACATTAATAGTCCCACACATTCACACTGGGAGCTGCCCAGTACAATCACAGTCTTCTACTGGTGGCCACTGAGCAGCTCCACTGGGGCAGTTGGGGGTTAAAGCTGCAATATACAACTTTTAGGACACTAAAATAACATTAAATACATTGGATATGATCAGTCGGAGTCTGTCTGTGACCCTTTTGTGTTCATGACTAAATCCTGTTTGCCTGAAATTTTCAATGATGCTGGGGCATTTTGGGGCGTGTCTTGTGGGCGTGGCCAGCAGTGAGCTGGTGGTGGCTATCAAGGTGAGGCTAGCGACCACAGAGCAAGAAGTCACAGCAACAACAACTATGGAGGAAAGCAGGAAGAAAAGAAAGAAAGAAAGAAAACTGTGAAACGTTCAAAAACACGGTGAATATCAGCGTTGCTCTTTTTATTGCAGATTGGCTGCGTTGGGGTGTTGGCGCGGGAGCTTGGCCAGCTGAGGGGGAGGAGGGCGGGGCTAACAATACACTTCCTATTTCAAGGAGAAAAGTTTCAGATTGGAGCCCTGTTGTTTTTTCCACTTACCCAGATGTTATTACTTACCAGATGTCCCAACCATTATAAACCTGTTTAACTGGCCTCTAACTACTCAGTATGTATGGTTCTGTAGGGCTGCATAGCTGAAATTGCAGTAGTGACTGCTGCACTTTTCAAATCACAAGAGAAAGGTGTTTCAAGTATCTGGTGCTAACCAGAATCCTTTGTCTACTGTACAAATCAAATTGCAAGTCATAGAAAATCTCTCATTTTATTTAATTCAAATGAAGCAAAGTCTCACCATTTTTTATCTCATTGCCAAATTGTTTACTCATTATTTCCCCCGTGTTTTGTTTTTTTCTAGAGCTGGAAAAGCAACGTTATGTAGAGGAAGCTGCATCCTCAACGGACACCATTTGGATCACGTGATAATGCAAAAGAATGGCATTAAGTAGAGCGCAAGCTTGGGTTCCTAGATGACCAGCAGTGAGGAGGTCAAGGGTCAGAGCCACAGCAGCCTGAACAGATAGGTAATGGGGGTTTGGACAGAAGTGTTGGTTTGTGTTCCTCTAGCTTGTGTTGACCAGATCTGTCTGTGTTGACCAGGTCTGTCTGTCTGTCTGTCTGTGTTGACCAGGTCTGTCTGTCTGTCTGTGTTGACCAGGTCTGTCTGTCTGTGTTGTGGTGATGCAGCCTGGTCTGGAGACTCATGCTGAGAATGTCTCCATGAGCCGACCAGCTTTCACTCTCTGTCTCTCTCTCTGTTCCTGCCTGTCTCTCTCTCTCTCTCTCTTCCTGCCCATCTCCCTCTCTCTCTCTCTCCCTGCCCATCTCCCTCTCTCTCTCTCTCTCTCTCTCTCTATGCCCATCTCTCTCTCTCTCTCCCTGCCCATCTCTCTCTCTCTCCCTGCCCATCTCTCTCTCTCTCTCTCTCTCTCTCTATCTCCCTCCCTGCCCATCTCTCTCTCTCTCTCTCTACTCTATTTACAGAGTCTGTAAAGAATTGATCAGCTGACATTTAACCAGTTGAGTCTCATTGAGATTAAAGTCTCGTTTTCAAGGGAGACCTGGCCAAGAAAGTTAGACAGACTATCTGTCTGTCTGTCTGTCTGTCTGTCTGTCTGTCTGCAGATCCATGAGGAAGATAGACAAAGACTGAAAATACTTTGTGTGTGGCAGTTTACTGACAACAAAATATGTTTTATGGATTGTTGTGACAGAACAGCCTGAGTTGCGTTGATGTTTCTGCCCACAGATGTCCAGAGTATGTCTGTCTGTACTATGATAGAGCAACATGTGTCAGTTACAGCCACAATACACAAACACACACACAGACACACACACACACACACACACAGACACACATTCATTCACATTCAGGCAGAGACACACACACCGTCTTAGAGCTGCACACACTCACATTCAAACACATACAGTATAGACACGCATCCACACACACGTATAGAAACTTAGATATATACACCCAATCTCTCTCTCTCTCTCTCTCTCTCACACACACACACACACACACACACACACACACACCTCTGTGTCTGGGTTTGAATGGTGGCAATAAAGCGCTCGGCTCCCAGATGTTTTTGAAATCGGACATTTTCAAGATTCCAGGAAATTATCCAGCAATTACGCAGTGTGGGAATATCAGGAATCCAGTCCAAAGAGACGTCTGGATAAGGAATATGTCCTGTCTGCACACACACACAAATAGACAAACACACACACATACACACACACACGCACACTCTAGATGATGATGTGACTTCCCTGCAGAGCTCTCTGTGGATCGAACCCCTACTACCAATCTCCTGTAATATTTAACCATAAAATTCAATATTGAGGTAATATCTGCATCACAGCAGGGAGAGAGCAACAGAGGTTCATGGATAATGAATACAGGAGACTTGGCAGGAACGATTATGTACTAACACATGTACAATAACCCCCCCCATTCCATGTTATGCAACACTTGAAGTCTGCCCAGATCTTTCTCTCTCTGTCACTTCAATTTAAGGAGAGGAATTACAGGTGAATAGGAAAGAAATGGCTTTCATCCGACTAGAATGAACTTCTACATGTTGAATATGGACACAAATACTTGATGGTATTAAGGCGTTTCTTTATTTTCTTATGAACCTTCTCAAATTAGCCAATATTTCATCAAAAGTTTCCATCAGTCAGAGCACTTTTTACTCACCGCCTCGTTTCATTTTTTCTGGAAACGTTTTGAAATCGTTTTGGCAATAAGAGGAATTATCTGTCACCAGCGTGAAGAAAAATCTGATGTCATGATACAATACCAGTTTAAACCATGAAGGATTTAGAAAACATGTCAGCTGGCGTCAGTAAGCTATGTCTTGTTCTTCTTGATGTGTGGTTGGGTGGAGGTGGTGAGTCCATCTCGCTCCGGACTCACCCTCCAGACCCTTTTGGATTTCACTGTTAAGATTTGAATTGTCTCTTCTCATTGTGTGGAGAAAATGTTCCCAGTGAGCAGAAATGAATTTGGGCAAATAGAGCAAATAGAGCTGGCTCCGTGAGACAGATGGGACGCTCTGTTCTGTTCTGTTTGATCATATTTGTTATATATTCATATTCTGTACATATTATCATATCATATCGTGCCCTTACAGTTTATTTGACATATTTATATTACCACTATACATATGTACATACTCTGCACTTTACTGCTATTTGTACTCCTGGTTAGATGCCAAACTGCATGTACTGCCTCAGTACTCTGTGAAGTTGAATCTAATCTAATCTATACTGTTGTCCAATGACTCAAAAAGAAACTGAAGTCTGCTGACTGTGTCCAGAAAACACACACACGCACGCACACACGACCATGGATTACCACACTCACCGCCCCACCCCTATGATTCATTTCCTTGCATCAGTTTTAATTCATTTTCACTTCCCTTCACTGTAAAATATTAATTCCACTTGTCATGACAAGTTTTGGATATTTAACTTTTTCAAATGTTAAACTTAAAGTTATCAATTGACTTGACTAATTGTGAGTTTGGTCCAGGTTGTCAATGTTCATTTAACTCATGTCTGTAAGTTATAAGTTGAAAAAAGGGAAACGGGAATGGGGGTGGGTGGCGTCCAGGGGATGCCCCACCTTTGGTTTCCCAGCATGCATTGGGAGACTGTCGACTTTGCCATTGTCTGTTGTTGTTCTTGTTCATGCAAATAATTCATGTTCATGGAGATAATGGGGGTGTTCCACAAAGCGAGCTTACCACCTTAGCCAGGCTTATTTCATTCAGACAAAGTGAAATAAGCCTGGCTAAGGTGGTAAGCTCGCTTTGTGGAACACCCCCAATGTTTTGCAGGGATTTTGAAGCGGAGGGCTACAAACCTGAACTGTATGGCAGCACACTAAAGCCACCTAAACCCAACGATACAATAAAACAATAAAAACTGATAATCAGGTCGCTAGCCACTACCACTGGCGTCCCTCTATGGACATATAGGTGATTAAGGTGGACACTCACTAAATAACTGGGGGAGGGACACAAGGTAAGGTGGACACTCACTAAATAACTGGGGGAGGGACACAAGGTAACAAATTAACTGCACATTTAATAACAAACACAAATGCACACAATACGAAGCCACAATGATGTTTTTCCTAACTAACCTATACTACAAATAAACCTAGGCTAACTATACTAAATCCCTAAAATAATCCTATTCTAATGGTACCACATTGCCCGGGGGAATAAGTCACTATGGCGAAAACTTCCTCTTCACGCTGCCGACGCTTCTTCAGATTTAACAGACAGTAAAGTCCATTACTCGTTACTAAAACATACATTCAAACCAACTGAATAACTGAACTTCGGAGTAGCCGTTACTGATTACACAGTCCTCTCTCTCTAACGGACTCTCCAGAACTCTCCCCCGAGCTCGGGCCAGTCCTGAAGTTATAGGCACAGCAAAAGCGGCTCGGGCGCCGGTCAGAAACCATGGCAACGCTACCAAGTCCAACACAACGGGCGCACATATCGCCACATCCTTGCATACACAACCATACAAGATAGCATTTACAATGAACAGAAATACTGACAAACTCAAGCAAATCAGAATGATAAAAAAGGGAAACCTATATATATATATTACTCAAACTGAGCTGCACTGAACTAACAAACTCTGAGGCTTCAGTACAGATTTGTTTATGTTCTTTATTTTAGTTGGAAAGCTTGTTGGTTGGTAGTGGTTGACACCATGGGTGTGGTTCATAGTTCACTGTTCTCTCTGTCATTTGACCAGCCTTGAGGGAGTGGCTCAGTCTCGTCTCAGAGTAAGGCTAGACCAGTTAGCTCATCCTAGCTCAGGGTCCTGCCGATGGATATTAGCATCCTGTCTACATGTCCTATTCTCCTGGTCTACCTGCTCCTGTCCACTGACGCTGGTCATGTTTGTCTGTGTGAGTGAGAGTGTGTGTGTGGGTGTGTGTGGGTGAGTCTCCTATCTGTTCCAGGCTGCAGCCCGGCAGTGTTGGCGCCTGCGTGGTCCCCTAGTCCTATGATGACGCTGACTGAGTTGCCGTTGCTGTGATGTCCCACCAAAATAAACTTTCATATATTGTGTATACTCTGCTTGCCCAAACTCGGCATCTATTGCACACCCAACCGTCCTGGTAGGGGGATCACTCTCTGTGTAGCCCCTCCCAAGGTTCCTCCCAATTTGTCCAATAAGGCTTTGTGGGAGTTTTTCCTTGTCCTCTGTGAGGGTCTAAGGCTGGGGGATGTCGTGTACTAATCATTTATTATTTTCACATGTTGGGCACTGTGAAGCCCTTAGAGACTGTAACGGTGATTAAGGGCTATACAAATAAATGTGATTTAATTTGATTTGATTTGATAGTAGGGGAGCTGACCTGCCTACCATTTCACTAAAGGTATTCTTAGTATTGCAATTGCTGTACGCTCCTATGAAAGCTAGCTGTGCAGTTGTGCAGCTGTGCATCTCTTCGTTATGCATTCTATTGTATCAACCTATTTCCAATATTACTCTGTCTTTATCACCACCACAGCGTCGGCAGTGAAACAGTGCATGGCTGTCCTGCGTGTGTTTACCTGACGTGCGCTTTCACCTCGGCTGTCAGCGGGCCAGACCTGCAGGTGTAACCTTACAGCTTACTGACTGATGGTAAAGTGAAACCGTCCGTTCGCCGCTCTCCTCTCGTCTCTTATTCATGTAGTTACAGTCTGGCGGCGGATCGCTTTACTCAGCACTTTCTCCTCTCGCCCGTCCCTCCCCGCCCTGCCAGCTTCTGGTAAAGGATAGCAGGTAACTCGAGTCCTCGGCTGACAGCGTGATAGCGGGTTTACAGACGGGAGCCTCTGTTTCTGAATCATGAACTTCAAGTGGCGATTTTATTTTTGTTGTTGCTCAAAATGGATGGAAGCCGAGTTTGGGAATAGAACTCTTCAATATCCTTAAGGTGTTCAGTATTTGGCAGAAGGTGTGTGTGAGTATGTGTGACTCCCCAGCAGCTGGTTGGTTGGTTGAGTTTTGGTAACCTGTCATCCCACCAGGTTACAGAGTCCAAACCAACCTGGTTCCAGTCTGTAACTTGATCTACCATGATGGACTTGTCTGATCTTCTCTGGTGTTCATACCAATTAAGAACATCTGAACATGAGCATAAGTCCAGACTGACCAAGTCTCCTTCTACCCATAATCCCTTGCGTTTTTGGGTCGTTTTCTGATTCAAGATTACATTCTCACTCCTGATGAACCACCACAGTTCTCATTTTTAGGTCTCGGTCAGTTATTTGGTGTCACCCGAGGTCAAATGGCATTGTTCTCACCTGGACAAACAAAGCACAGCAAAGTACAACAAAAAAAAAAAGGCAAAATCCTGCATAGAGATGAATAGTGTTAAACACAATAGAAGCAAGTGCACCCAGCTCTCCCTTGGGTGCTATCCTGCTCCGAGGATGGGTGTTGAAACTGATCCGGCATCAGTACAAAGTACAATGTTGTCCGTGTAATAATAATCCATAGATATTAAAGCAGACAGACAGAGCAGAAACTGAGCGGAGGCCAAAGCCTATAGGCTCTGACTAGAGAGTAGTCAGACGTAACATTAGACCTCATTGTGTATCACTGTATATTGTGAGTGTGTAACCGCAGTGTGTGAAGCGACATCGTAGAGCTGTTTACATAAGAGTTGGTCTGAATGCCCGTTGTTGTTGTGTAACTTGCCACTGTGCATCAGCGGTGGTTCAGCAGCTGCATGCATTAAACTTTACGAAATGTTCAGTCCAGAGGAAGAGGAGTTGAGGTCGCGTTGACAATTCCCATAAAACAAGGGACAAAAAAACACATGAAAAAAGGGAATGTTTCTTTGTTTTGTTCTCATGTACTTTCAAGAATACTTTGAAGACGGTGTACATGTGCATTGGAGGCCATAATACTCTGGAGGTTGTTTACCGTGATTATGGGTATGTAGGTGTAGTTGAGTGAAGTATTATTACTGCAACACTAAGGCTAATACTAAGACTTCCGTTTCCAAGGGAACCAGGGCTTGTACACAGAAGGACACCAAGTATCAAGGGGCTGAATGCATAAAGGACAATCATTATACTATAATTTGAAATATCCACACTTCAGTGCTCATGATGGACCATTTTCAAGCAGTGGATTGGATAAGACTGCGTTTTCAATTTGGAGGTCAAGTTGTGCCGGTGAGCCTGGTTGGCAGGTCGAGTGCCATGCCCGTTGGTTAAAACTATTGTGTTATAGTGTGTGAGGTGAAGACAGTATTTTGGAAAATCAGTCATTTACCTGAAGTTCATCATTGAGGATCCAGTCTATTAAAATGTTATCATTTTGTCTTCTCGTTTTGGAAGCTGAACTGTGCTTTAAGGCCTTGTGCTCGTGAGCCCAAGCCCAGTGGCAGATATCTCAATTTGGAACAAAACCCTTCGAATGTGGGGCTGTTACATATTATATAAGCTCCGATCTGAAATGTGCTTAATTCTTCTGCTGTCGAGGCTGAGAAGTGAAAACCCCGGAGCATCTGTCCCAACTCTGTCTTTCCCAGATGTATTAATAGCCTGCTGCTATTCATAATAGCGCTGTTTCACTGCTCCGGGGTCCCCTGCTGTATATAAACTGAAACCAATTGTACCATTGAGGAATTAGATTTCCACTGGCACTATATAAGGTAATGTAATAAGTGCATCATTGCTTTTTCATTATTACTCAATTACTCGTCCTTTTCATTACTGTGATCATGTTAGGCTCCATTCCCCGTGTCGGTAACAGGTCAGTGGTATCCCGTTAGATGTGAACGTTCTGGGTCAGGAGAGTGAATAGTAAGACCACTCACTTCCTTCAAAAAGTGTTGTCGAGGTGCCCTTGAGCAAGACAGTGGTCTACTGTTCTCTACTGTAGCCTATCCTATCCTCCCTGGATAAATAAATATTAACCAGTACAGATCCTGGCATTATAGATCATTTATCACTCGATCAAATTGTGATCTCAGCTCCCTGGTCCATCGGTTTCCTTCATCTCTTCTATGGAGGAAACCGTAACGCTAGGCTAGTTGGCTTACTGAACTAGCAACTGAGCCGTTAGCAAACAGCTTATAGCATGCTACACACGTACACAGAAGCTTACACAACAATGTAATAAGAGAATGTGTTGTCTCGGTGCTGTGGGTCAATCGAGTTAAACCTTAATCAGAAATATGTGAATATATTGGTGAATGTTTTTTTCTGCAAGGCCGTTGTGGGTCTGTACATGTGCTCTGATAACTAGAACATTTGGTCTACGGTCAGAGGAACTGTTTCACCGCAAAAATGATTTAAACTGACTAAGATCAGGTCCTTCAAACAGCCGTTACAAAACTGAAAGGTTTGCGTCAAACGTGGTGCAAATTTGTTGCACATTTGCAGCAAACTCAATAATTTGCCACAAAATGTTGCCAGTGTTTGCCAGTAGTGGTGAAGCTGCTGCAAACGTCCGGCAACGACAACATTATTTGCCACAAAAGTTCACTAATGAAATTCTGGAAACGATGGCATTATTTGTCAAGTTGAACAAGTTGCTGCAAACAATAGAAATAGAAACAATAGAAACTGCCAGAATGCCTCCAGAGTGAGATAACCTTATTAAAGACACCAAAAGAAGAAGAAGAAGAACGAGAAGTCAGAACGACTTTTTAATTGCAACATTGGACACATGCAGGGGGAAGTGGCCGCACAACACACATGCAGGGGGAAGTGGCCGCACAACACACACACATGCATCTTCAGAGTGTCCAAGTTGAATGCATATCTGCATCTATCCCATCCGCGCCGATCTTCTCGCCGACGATAGTCCGCGCCCGGGGACCAACTCCAGGGGCCAAATGTATAAAACTCTGTGTAGATTTAGGTGTAGAAACGTGTGCACGCACAAAACAGGAAAAATGCATACGCTCAGATGTATAAAACCCCACGTACGTCTGTTCCCACGTGTTTTTTCTTCATACATCTCAATCATCCTTAAATTGCGTGCACGTGCACGAGCCTTCTGACCATGCCCACAATTTACTATATATGGCTTCCAACACACCCCCAACTGCCTGGTTTGCATATAAAGGGCCAGCATTTAGTTTAGTACTGAGGACAAACGGCGGAAGCATTTAAGAAGAATTAGAAGAAAAGAAGCGCAATTTTACGACTGTGAACTTGAAATAATGGTTGATTAAAATGACAGAAGAAAACGCAGATTATTTAGAAGCCTAAGCTCTGGTATTACCAACCAAATGAAACAAGTTGAATGGCAGAAAGTAACCGAAACCATCTCCCTTTTAAAATCCCAATGCAACGCTCTACCACAGAGCGCACGGCTGGTCATCACATTAGAGCGCGTCTGTTGTGGCTCATTATACAAAACAATATTATATACATATATTACATTTGGGAAACCGGACATCGCTGCAAATTGCATTTTGATGTTGGCCTGTTCAGCTGCTGTGTAAGGGAACCTGATGTATTTATTACTCAAAGAAATGATGCCACCCCACGCCATGGGCATGATATCCCTGATCTGTCCGCAAGCTTCAGCTGAAACGTCCCCGTCGCTAAAAACCCGATTGTTGTTAATATCTGTAGATGGACGGGGATGACAGGGTTCTCCGAGAGTGCCGTTCCAACACAGGGTCCAGTTCAGCACACAATTAGAAGAGAACAGCTCTTGGAAATCCACTGGCGCATTAGTCAGTCATCATCATGGACCAGAAAATCAGTACGGTCTCTGAAGACTCGTTCTCGCCTAAATTGCGAGATAAACACAACCTCGCAATTGCAGAATTGCAATATCTTCCAGCAACGCCAAGGCAGCCATCGTATCATTTGGAACAGCCATTACGCACAGCTACAGTCTTTATATAGTGACGTTTTAACGACCTGTTAACTGGTCACAGCTGAAGGTGTATCCCCAATAATATGCTACAAAATAACCATCTTTATTTATATACATATCATGTATTTATTTGTTTATTTATATAAAGATCATTATCATAAAGCATAGTGACAAACATATTTACTCAAGATAGAACGAAATGAAGGCTTGTCAAAAAAATGTTATTAACCACTCACGCATCACTATATAATCATAGTGGATGTTTTTTTTAAACTATAGATTACATCCTAACACAATGTAGTGAAAGAAAAAAGCTCCAAATAAAATGTCATCCAAATTCACACTTTTCTGATCCTTTTTTGGATACAAACTCGAAAAATGCATATGGTACGCATGGTGTTCAGAATGCGTACCGGTAAGCACTTTTTCGCCGCCCGTGGATTTTTATACATTTGGATTCCTGCGTGGAAAGTGACGTACGTACACTTTTCGTGTGTACGCATGGTTTATACATTTGGCCCCAGGTGTTTTGCCGCTGTCTTCGTCAGGGACAGTCGACTGGATATTGCATGTTTTTAGATGGGGTTCTTTCCAGGAGGAAACCCAAGTGAACACGGGGAGAACATGCAAACTCCACACAGAAAGGCCCAGGAGATAACCCACCTGGGCACCCCAGACTCACCAGCGCCCCACAATTGAACCCACAACCTTCTTGCTGTGAGGCAGCAGTGCAAGCACTGTGCCACCGTGCCAAGTCAGAAGTATCAAGTGTGACATCTGTGACATTGCTGCTCTAGAAAAAACTCACTGCCCTGACCCTGTGTGTGTGTGTGTGTGTGTGTCTAAAAGAGAGTGCTGTTTATATAAGAGTTGGTCTGAATACACATCATTACTCTTAACTTGGCGCTGTGTTTGGTAATAGTATTGGACACTGTGTTTCACTGGTTTCCACTCTGTTTGTGTGTGTGTGTGTGTGTGTGAATGAATGTGTGACTATGTGAGTGTGTGCATGCATATGGATGAATGTATGCTCAAATGAGTGTGTGTGGGCCCGCATGAATCAATGCATGAGTGACTGCATATGTATTTATGAATGAAATGTGTGTGTGTGTGTGTGTGTATCAATGTATTTCTGTGAGTGAGATTATATTATCTATTATAATGTAAAATCATGAATAACACTTATCTATCTTTATCTGCGTGGCAAATGTAAAACGATGCATGTGAGGTTATGTGTCCATATCAGACCCTTGGTGCTTCATACAGTACTTCTATTAATCACTTAACAAGACGAGGGTAAAAAACAATATCTAATGTGTTAAAAAAATATTATTTTAATAAATAGCAATTTTCAACATTTCTACACTACACACTAGTCTGTGAAAGTGTCATTTTGTCAAAGGGGACTTTCCCCTTACCCTTGACGTGATGAGAGGATTAGCAGAAGGAAAAACAACACAGACCGGATTACTACAGTCTGTCTTCTTAGGTTAGATAATGCTAGTTGCCTGCAGGCACCGTGTTCGTACATGCACAGGACAGAGAAAACTACCAGAGAAACAACAAATGAGTCTGGTGTTACTCCTGTCGTAACATGCAAAAGGTAAGTTGACGAAAAAGTCACTATAGCGCTTTAAGCTCCATCCTTTAAAAAGTAGCATAATTTATTTTGATTGGTTGATTAACTAATAGTGCAGACAGATCCTGGTTTTAAAAAGTGTCAAGCAACAGATTTATTGTGATGGCAGTTGATGATGAAATGACAACCACAGTCAACAGTGTTCATGTTATTGTGTCATAATGGCAGGAAAGGCATCGAACATCATGTGAATAGTTTGAATTCAGGGGTGCACATGAAGTGATGCGTGTTTGTTTCTGGTTGGTTTGTAAAAACTCGAAGAAGAACTGGGTAGTTATCATAAGCAGCGATAGCCACCGTGGCTGAACAGACAAAGAAAAGAGCGCCACCTACAGGAACTCAAACTCCATCAGCAGAAAATCCAAGGAGAAAGACGTCACAGTACTGGACACACTGTTTGATTGACAGGTGATTTCTGGGAAGAGCAGTGAGGGACACCGCAGTGAGGGACACCACAGTGAGGGACACCACAGTGAGGAACACCACAGTGAGGGACACCACAGTGAGGCTTAGAGACAAAGATGGAGACTAAAAAACAACTACAGGAAACAACCCCAAATCACAAGGGATTATTACATTACATTACATTACATTACAGTCATTTAGCAGACGCTTTTATCCACAGCGACTTACAATAAGTGTATTCAACATAGGTAGGCAAGAAAACTACTAGTCACCAGAAATCGTAAGTGCATTTCCTTCCTAAACAAGCAACTAGTTAGCAACCTACTTTATCTTAAACAAATGAGACAAATAAGAGAATCGAATAAACAAGAGCTAAGACAAATAAGTGAACCAAATAAACAAGAGCTAAGACAAATAAGTGAACCCAATAAACAAGAGCTAAGACAAATAAGTGTATCCAATAAACAAGAGCCAATAAACAAGAGCTCAGACAAATAGGCAAGGCTAAGAGGAAGGGTCAGGGTAGTGTTTCCTGAAGAGGTGGGTTTTCAGCCTGTGGCGAAAGATGGGCAGCGACTCTGCTGTCCTGACATCAGTGGGGAGTTCATTCCACCACTGGGGGGCCAGGACAGAGAAGAGCCGTGACTGTGTAGATCGGCTGCAAGGGCCTCTGAGCGACGGGGCGACCAGTCGCCTCGAGGCAGCAGAGCGAAGTGGTCGGGCAGGGGTGTAAGGCTTGACCATAGCCTGGAGGTAAGAAGGAGCTGTTCCTTTCACTTCCCTATAGGCTAGCACCAGGGTCTTGAACTGGATGCGAGCCACTACAGGGAGCCAGTGTAGAGAACGGAGAAGGGTAGTTGTATGGGAGAACTTGGGGCGGTTGAACACCAGACGAGCTGCAGCTTTCTGAACAAGCTCCAGAGGTCTGATGGCAGACGCCGGGGCACCAGCAAGGAGGGAGTTGCAGTAGTCCAGGCGGGAGATGACAAGAGCCTGGATGAGCACCTGCGCTGCCTTGTCAGTGAGGAAGGGGCGAATCCTCCTGATGTTGTAGAGGAGGAATCTGCAGGAGTGTGTCACTGATGCGATGTCGTCCGACAGTTGGTCGTCCAGGGTCACACCCAGATTCCTCGCAGTCCGAGTTGACGTCACCACAGCATTATCAATGGTGATGGCCAGGTGATGGACAGCCCTTCCCCGGGAGGAACACCAGCTCAGTCTTGTCCAGGTTGAGCTTCAGGTGGTGCATCGACATCCACTCCAAGATGTCTGCCAGGCATGCAGCAATGCGTGCCTCCACTTGTGTGTCAGAGGGGGAAATGACAGGATCAGCTGGGTGTCATCTGCATAGCAGTGGTAGGAAAAGTCGTGTGAATGGATAACAGAACCAAGAGATGTTGTGTAGAGGGAAAAGAGGAGAGGACCTAAAACCAAGCCTTGCGGAACCCCAGTAGTGAGCCTGCATGGTTCTGACACAGACCCTCTCAGCGTCACCTGGTAGGAGCGATCCGGATTATGGGTAGAAGGAGACTTGGTCTGGATTGATGCTCATGTTCAGATGTTTCTTCATGTGTTCTTAACTGGTATGAACACCAGAGAAGAGATCAAGTTACAGACTGGAACCAGGTTGGTTTGGACTCTCTAACCTGGTGGGATGACAGGTTACCAAAACTCAACCAACCAACCAGCTGCTGGGGAGTCATGGGACTTTGGTTGAACAGTTTGAACCTAAACAAGCCAAATACCAAAGTTTCCCATCGTGGTTCAGACCAGAGTAAACAAACTGTACGTGGGATTCTATCTGGTGTTCTGAGTCTTTTAGGGCATCCTGGTTAACTGGTTAACACTGGTGTGTTTTCATTAGGTTTATAATACTGTAGCTTTCGTTCTACGTGTGTGTGTGTGTGTGTGTGTGTGTGTGTGTGGGGTGCTTAATGTGAGCGAGGTTTGCTATCAGAAACTGCTGTGAGGGTGAGTTCACATTACATTTGTTCCCATTGTCCCCAAAGTGTCTGTCAGAGAGAGAAAGAGAGTGAGAGAGAGAGAGAGAGAGACAGAATGAGAGGGGGTGGGAAAACCTGACGAAGTGAAAGACTGACAGGAAGAAAGAGAGAAAAAGGGATAAAGGCGAGGTCGTATCTGTCCAGAAGAGTTACAGACATTATTACAAGGATATCACTGATAAAGAGTTTTGGATGAGACGTCTTTCATTTAGTTTGTAATTGAACTCTCATGTGGATTGATTGTCATTTGATAGAACCAAGATAGGAACCAAGATCAACAGCCTTGATTTTATTGACCCCCATGCCTGTTTGAGTTCGTAGAGTGGGGTTTAAAGTAGGTCTGCTCCTCTCAGATGTCAGTCTTAGTGACTTAGTGGAACGGCGAGAGTCCAACAAAGTCGGCCATGTTTGAGCCGGCAGTCTTCATCCCGTTCACACTGAAGCATAATCTGTTTCCAGGATGGCCCAGTCGGGTTTAAAATCGTCTGGAGTTATTGACAAGATTTACAGGATTTTACCTACAGCTTCAGCCATTTCACACACACACACACACACACACACACACACACACACACACACACACACACACACACACACACACACACACACACACATTCCAGTCTTTCCTCACTCTGCAAGGTGCTGACTCAGCTGTGACTGGTAGGGATCAGTTCCACAGGAATCCATGCAAATTTTCAATAGAAAATATGTGCAATAATTCAGGGAAACAACTCTCTCTCTCTGTCTCCACTCGTCTCTCGTTATCTCTTTCTCTTTACTTCTTATCATCTCGTTGTCTTTTCATCCTTGTCCAGGTGAATGGACAGCAGAAGAGGAAACCTAATATATTCCTGAATTGATCCGGGACCTTGGTTCAGCTCCAAGGACAATATTTGGAGTGTGTTGGATTGATAGCATTACAGTTTTCGAGCTTTCTCTGCCCAGTTTGCACAAGAGATATCACACCAGGGGCCAAATGTATAAACCATGCGTACACACGAAAAGTGTACGTACGTCACTTTCCACGCAGGAATCCAAATGTATCAAAATCCACGGGCGGCGAAAAAGTGCTTACCGGTACGCATTCTGAACACCATGCGTACCATATGCATTTTTCGAGTTTGTATCCAAAAAAGGATCAGAAAAGTGTGAATTTTTGTGAATGACATTTTATTTGGAGCTTTTTTCTTTCACTACATTGTGTTAGGATGTAATCTATAGTTTAAAAAAAACATCCACTATGATGCGTGAGTGGTTAATAACATTTTTTTGACAAGCCTTCATTTCGTTCTATCTTGAGTAAATATGTTTGTCACTATGCTTTATGATAATGATCTTTATATAAATAAACAAATAAATACATGATCTGTATATAAATAAAGATGATTATTTTGGAGCATATTATTGGGGATACACCTTCAGGTGTGACCAGTTAACAGGTCGTTAAAACGTCACTATATAAAGACTGTAGCTGTGCGTAATGGCTGTTCCAAATGATACGATGGCTGCCTTGGCGTTGCTGGAAGATATTGCTATTGCGCAATTTAGGCGAGAACGAGTCTTCAGAGACCGTACTGATTTTCTGGTCCATGATGTTGACTGACTAATGCGCCAGTTGATTTCCAAGAGCTGTTCTCTTCTAATTGTGTGCTGAACTGGACCCTGTGTTGGGCACGCTCGGAGAACCCTGTCATCCCCGTCCATCTACAGGTATTGACAACAATCTGGTTTTTAGCGACGGGGACGTTTCAGCTGAAGCTTGTTGACAGATCAGGGATATCATGCCCATGGCGTGGGGTGGCATCATTTCTTTGAGTAATAAATACATCAGGTTCCCTTACACAGCAGCTGAACAGGCCAACATCAAAATGCAATTTGCAGCGATGTCCGGTTTCCCAAATGTAATATATGTATATAATTAGGGGTGTCAAATTATCGCGTTAATTGCGATTAATTAATTACAGTCATATTTAGCGCGTTATGTTTTTTTTAATCGCGTTAATCTAATTTTTAATCTCTAACTTTACTGTTTCTGTATGCGAGTTGCCTTTTTATAAAATCTGTTTTTATGTGTTGGGCTTCTTGTGCTTGAGTTGTTGGGGGTGGAAAACAATGGTCAGTCACACCCTGAAGTGGACATTGATTGGCTGTCATTGTGTTTGGAGGGCAAGGTGAGGAGCGGTGATTACAGAGAGGAGACGTGAAAATGGAGGAGCATG
The DNA here is from genome assembly GCA_034670385.1 of Hoplostethus mediterraneus. NCBI lineage: Eukaryota > Metazoa > Chordata > Actinopteri > Trachichthyiformes > Trachichthyidae > Hoplostethus > Hoplostethus mediterraneus. The sequence continues at coordinate 170,476 of JAXDDW010000239.1, forward strand.
TGAGAGTTGTCGGCCCAATGAACGGGAAATTTACATTTCAAAAACGCCCCGAAGGCACCATTAATAAAGGTAAAGTGATATGCCTTCTGTGTAAGAAGGAGTTTGCTTACCACCGAAGCAGCTCAAGTTTAGCCTACCACATCAATGCAAAGCACCCAGTCGCGAGTGCAGCCACAGATAACGTTAGCAGCGAAGACGTTAGCAATTTAGCGAGCCATAGCAAAGCTCTTCGCCAAACTAAACTCTCCTGCTGGGGTCCGACTCTGACTCAGAAGATGGAATGGAGTCTGGAGAGCTGCAGCGCTACAGAGCAGAGCCCAGCATCAGTATTGATGACTGTCCCCTGCAGTGGTGGTATGCTCACTCAGGAGCCTATGAAAAGCTGTCAGTCCTAGCACGCAAGTACCTGGCCTCCCCGGCAACCTCCGTACCCTGTGAGAGATTGTTTAGCCTCGCAGGCCACATAGTGCAAAAGAAAAGGGCAGCCTTGCTCCCAGAAAATGTGACCAAGCTGGTCTGTCTCAGCGACTGGCTGAAGAAGTAGAAATAAGAGGCATGAGGTCAGCATAGCTGCTATGTCCTCTGTAGCCTACTAGAAGTGATTGCTTGATGTTATTTCAGCACTTTATTTTGTGATGAACAATGTTACTTTTGATGTGCTAACTTACAGCACTGTGATCGATGGGTCTGTTTTATTTATTTTTTATTATCTGAAGCAGAGGAAAAGCAACAAGTTCAGTGTTGTATTGTGTGTTGTATTGCTCAGAAAAGTGTTCTTACTGTTTTTTGATGTTAACTTACAGCACTTTATATGGACCTGATGTTTTATTTTATTTGTATTTTCTAATTATTTGGAGTTTGACAAAAGAACACAGCGGAATGTAAATGGCTGCATCTGTTCAAGTTTGTTAAACAATAAATTACTTTATAAAGCCACTTTTTTTGTTATATATCAATCTTTTGATCTGCAACAATAATGTAATAATGAATTTAAATGAAAATACCTCAAGTTGAGGGCTTTTCTCAGCAATTTTTAGGTGAGATTAAAAAAGAGATTAATTAGATCAATTAATTACAGATCATAATTAATTAATCTCTCAATTTTTTTAATCTCTTGACAGCACTATATATAATATTGTTTTGTATAATGAGCCACAACAGACGCGCTGTAATGTGGTGCACAGCCGTGCGCTCTGTGGTAGAGCGTTGCATTGGGCTTTTAAAAGGGAGATGGTTTCGGTTACTTTCTGCCATTCAACTTGTTTCATTTAGGTCGGTAATACCAGAGCTTAGGCTTCTAAATAATCCGCGTTTTCTTCTGTCATTTTAATCAACCATTATTTCAAGTTCACAGTCGTAAAATTGCGCTTCTTTTCTTCTAATTCTTCTTAAATGCTTCCGCCGTTTGTCCTCAAAACTCAATTAAATGCCCTTTATATGCAAACCAGGCAGTTGGGGGTGTGTTGGAAGCCATATATAGTAAATTGTGGGCATGGTCAGAAGGCTTGTGCACGTGCACGCAATTTAAGGATGATTGAGATGTATGAAGAAAAAACACGTGGGAACAGACGTACGTGGGGTTTTATACATCTGCGCGTATGCATTTTTCCTGTTTTGTGCGTACACACGTTTCTACACCTAAATCTACACAGAGTTTTATACATTTGGCCCCAGGAGTCTTGGACCACTCTAACTAAACAGTGGGATCGTTGTCTCAAAGGCATCCTATTTATTTTAGTTTAGTTTACGGCACAAATCCGTTTGACCTTAATTTTCTGAGACCGGCTTATGCTTGATCGTGATCACGTCATTTCACAAGCCAGCCATGTACCGGTGTTGCCATATGCTACCAAGAAACAAGCTGCAGCTAGCAATCAGTTCAATCTAGAATCAGCTTCTTGACAATAGTGCAAGAGTGGTTGACGTCAGCATAATGTTGCATTTCAGAACCGCAGAAAGTCAGGCATTTTGACTTCCTCCAAGGAGAAATGTAATGGAGAAATTTAAGTCAGAAACTCTGGCAAAAGAAACTTTCACCTCTGGCTTTCTCAACCCAGAGGTGAAGTTGTCTGACATCGCAGCAAAATGGGAGGAGGATGCACTGTAAACACTACATAGCTTTTAACATGTTTATAATCCTCAAAATACACTTACATTTAATTTCCAGCAGGGCATTACCTCAAATCTACCAAAACACCTGTGTGGTAAAACATACAACTTTGAAATGTACAGTTAGCATCAATGCTAGCATCTATATGAACTAGCTTGCTAACATGGTTATCACTGACATAATATTAGCTGTTGCATGGGGAGCAGTAGTTGGACGGTTCATCTCAATCCATTCAAGACAAGAATATTACCTTTCTTCAGTCAGAACAGGTGGAGACTGTAAAGGTTTGGCCCTGCCACGAGGTTAGAGCTCAAAGTGTCAGTGAAGCTCCTTCATGTACCATGTTGACCTCCTTTCACACAGTTAAGATTGCAGGTGTCGAAGATTTGATCATGTTCACATGGAAAAGAGCATTGCTTCATTCTGTGAACCGTAAGTGAAACCACAGAAGAGGAAGAAGCACAGAGTTATCTCTCAGCCTCCATCTCTGGGTCTACGAACGACAGCATTCATGAGAAAGTTGCAATATGTGGTCTTCTGTTGCAGATATCTAAAAATATGTACGGTTTATTTAGACCTGAAGTACTACGTGTGGCAACAGAAATATATCATTGTCAAATTCATTGTGAGTCCTTGGTCACACCACCATGAACAAATGAGACCATGGTGGAGACCTGGCAGCCTCTGTCTCACACCAGTTAGTATCGGTAACGTTTTTCAAAATTAATTTCCCATGAATTTCCCATGAACCCTGTTGCTTCTTGTCACAAAGAGGAAGTTGGTACTTGTTCTTCCCTCCCCTTCACTGGCATCACTCTGCATGCATTTGTTTTGAAGAGCAAGAAGAAGGATAAAAGCTGATAATGGAGCAGACGGATAAGCATTAGCTCCATCTGCACTGGCCGAACAGCGCCCCCTTCCTGTGTTACGCCTTAAACCAATCTCACTTTGAGTTGTGAAGGCTTCCAGCAGATCTTTCCATCCATTTTCTTACAGCTGCTTATCTGGTTCAGGGTCACGGTGGCAACAGAAACACTTTGAAATTCCGTTCTGGAGTTGCAAGCTCGTCGTGGTGGAGGGTTGGTGGGGCCTCAGTGACCCTGGGAACAATGTTGTTGGGAGGCAAACTGGTCCGAGGCGAGGGGTCGTACAAAAATAGAGATTCAAGAAGACCCTCTATGACTGGCTCAAGAAGATCAGTGAAAACCTCACCCGGAAAAGGGATACCGGGGCCAATGCCGGGAGCCATGACGGGTGTTTGACTGGGCACAGACTGAAAAAGCAATGCAGGGCCGCTGCCTTGTGGGTTCACGACCTGCAAGGTGATGGGTGGGGTCGGATGCAAAGCAAAGGGTAGGGGCGGAGCAGACTTAGCACTGTAAACTGGCTCTAAGAACAGTCTGGGCTGGGAGGAGGGCCGATCTGGTGCAGGAGGTTGAGAGGTAAGGAGGTCAAAGGTCAGAGCCATAGCGTCAAATGACAGAAGCACAAAGAAAATAAATAGATGGTGTAGTCCACAAATATACACCGCAGTCTCACCATCTGTCTTCAGGATGAATGAATGGTGGGATGGAGCTACCACCTAGCTGACAGGGACTTCTCTTTGGCTCCAAAAACAATAGTTGGAGTTGGCTCTGGAGCTTTCTGTGCTCAGTTTACACAACATTTGTTCCCTTGGGCTGAGTGCCTGATAAATGAATCGTCATACTAAAATAACGGTTTATTTTATTTTTAAGACAACGGGACAAAGATGATCTTCATGTGCTCCTGGGAATAACCCCAATCCGTGATATTACAGTGAAAAGGCTTATTGTAAGGCCCAGCCGTGGGCCAGATCGTTGAAAGGGCTTTAAACACAGAAACTCTAAACTGAGTGTAAGCTGTTAATTCCTTGGTGCATTGAGGTCACCAGGTCTGACACCCTGAAACGTTACTCTGTTGTTGGTTTCTAAGACTTAGACTGATTGTCTCTATTAGAGCTGCCTGCCGTAAGAATAGTGCCTCGTGTAAACGGGTATCATTTATCAAAATGTTCTCGGGTTTAATCTTCACCATGATCATAAGATCATGTTTCAGGTTGTATGTACACTGGTATTTGAGACTGAATAAAGGTGAATAAATGTACCTGTGTCTTGTGTTTTGCACAATTAACATAGAAATCGCAAATAACTCAATTTTAACGCACTCATTCATTTGTTCATTCATTCATTTTTTTCTGATATATTTGATAGCACCTGAATGCAGGATCAGTCTAAACTTTGGAACAGCCAATAGGAAGATCTTGTTTTTAATTTAGACTTTGGAACAGCCAATAGGAACCTTTTGTTTTAATTTAGACGTTGGAACAGCCAATAGGAAGCTCTTGTTTTTAAGTTAGACTTTGGAACAGCCAATAGGAAGCTCTTGTTTTTAAGTTAGACTTTGGAACAGCCAATAGGAAGCTCTTGTTTTTAAGTTAGACTTTGGAACAGCCAATAGGAAGCTCTTGTTTTTAAGTTAGACTTTGGAACAGCCAATAGGAACCTTTTGTTTTAATTTAGACGTTGGAACAGCCAATAGGAAGCTCTTGTTTTTAAGTTAGACTTTGGAACAGCCAATTGGAAGCTCTTGTTTTAATTTAGACTTTGGAACAGCCAATAGGAACCTGTCCGAGGACCTCAGGCTGCAATCTGGCTCATATGTTGTTAAAAGATATTTATAAGATATATATCTTGGAGCCAGAGCCATCGGTGCCTTAAAAGTGATCAGTAAAATCTTAAAATCAGTTATGAAATCAACAGTTAACCAATGTAAAGATGATGAAGTAATGTCTTGTTCCACTAAGCGTTTGTTCCCGTTTTGTTTTGTAAAAGCTGGCGACAAGAGAGAGATTTGAAGGTTTCGATCCCTGTCAGTGTCGTTTCTGTCGCCCCGAGCTATGGAAGCAGCACAGGGACACACAGCACCATCCTGGTAACATGCAAACATGATCTGGCTTCAAAGGGTGTTCAGTATAATCTGGTTGTGTGGGTGGTTGAGCGAGAGAGTGTCAAAGAAAATAACAGAGAGAGAGAGAGAAAAGGGGAGAGAGACATTGATTAGGTAGAAGAGAGAGAAACAGTGTGAGAGAAAGACCATGAGAGAGAGAGAGACAGGCAGACAGACAGGCAGACAGAGAGGTATGGTATCAGTTGTTACTCAAAGGGCCAACTGGCTGTCATGACACCTTCTCATATTCCACACAGAGGCTGTCATATTATATCACACACGCACACACGCACACACACACACTGTAAAGGGCCTGAGTGACTAAGAGTTATATGAGCGGCTGCAATTAACGGAGCTGCGTCTTCATGCCATGCTCAAGGCTGGTGATTACATGGCTGAGTCAAATATCTCTTTCATTATTCTTGGCCCAGTTACTGTACACAATAACAAACATCATGCTGGCACATTCTGGGAGTAATCTTTGGCTCGTTCGGCATCGAAACAAACGGGGAAATGTTTATAGACAGTGTTCTGGACACACTTGCTCTGTGAATTTCTAAATCTGTTTGGATGTCTTCAGAGCGGCTGTAAGGTCCCGTGAGCCGACGAGGAGAAACAGTCGTAGCCATACACGCCGATCACGTGGGTGCTCCGGTGCTCGAGCACCCACCAAAAAGGTTGAGCACCCACGGGGAAGGCCAATTAAAAAATTAATTAATAAATAAATGTATTAAAAACATTTTAACTACAAATCGCATTATCCAATTAAACTTGTTACAGCTCTGTGCGTGTGTAGGCTACGTTAAGGGGTGTGGTCACGTAGCCAACTGCCAATGTAACGTTGGAATCGGCTAAACCAACGTTGTTCCATCACGTAGCTGCTAGCTAGCGACACAGCAAGGGTGAAACACGGGTGATGATCGGGTAAAAACGTACGAATTTGTAATTAAAAAACAGAGAGATACCGAGTGTAAAGACAGTCAAAGTGAGGATCCAACACCAGTGATGAATTTTTAGCAGAGCAGAGTTGCATTTGGTTTGGGTGTGTGTCTACATTGACAGATGACGGTAGCCTGCACCACGGTAATTACTAAAGCAAGCGCAATAAAAGTGACTTTGTGACAATCTTCACCTTGGTGGTATTCACTTAATTTGAGCACCCACTGGCAAAAACATAAATCGGCACCTATGGTCGTAGCTGAATTTGTACTGAGGAGGATATCGGCAGTAATAGTAGAAATAGTAGTAGCTTTCAATTTGACGTGTTCTCATACAAAATTGGTGTGATGTTTTAAGAAAATCAGAAAAATGATCCATTGATTCGTACAATATCTTCACATGGCCAGCTGCGTTACCTATCACTACTAAACTCACGGTTAAGGTTAGATAACAACAACTCTGGTTAAGGTTTGGTTACGTTTGGTCACAGTTGAATAAAAAAACACTTATTTTCTTTCTCTGTTGTCATGGTATGGGCTTCCTGTTTCCTCTGCTGACCCAGGCTCTATAGGGCTGATCTATACCAATACCATACGATATCAATAATATGAGACTTTACTGTATCGATCCCCCGAAGCAAAACTGGCATGCGGAGCTGGAAGCTGCTGACTGGACGGTGGCCGGCGTCTCACGAGGGTCACATGGCGCTAGGTTACCCATCACATGACGACTAAAGGAAGTATTTCTATTCTGAAGGGGGATAAAGGGGAGAATGCATGAGAGAGTTACAACCCGTTAGCTTCAGGATAATACGCTGCTATTCTCAAGCTCTGGTGGGCTTAGCTGCTTATCGGTGGCAGGCGACGGCACATTGTTCTCAAGGGAATGTGTTATACCTTAGATCTATGTGTGTTGACTGTCATGTCCTCCTCCCCCGCCTACTAGTCTTCTCCCTGTTTGTTTGTTTGTCTGTGTGTGTGTGTGTGTGTCGACGGGCGTGGCTCCGGTCTCCAGCTCCTCCCATCATTATCCACTCATCCAGATCACCTGCTCTACCCCACACACCTGCCTTCCATCAACCCATCAACCCTGCAGCTTAAGAACCCCGGCTTTCCATCCACTCATCGCCAGATCGTCGTTTGTACTGCCCCGTCAGTCTCGTTCTCGGCCGCTTTGTGGATTGATCTCAAAGTTCCCTTTGCCTGTCTAAACCTTGTTTTCCTACCCAGATCCAGCCTCCTTCCCGGTTCCCTTGCCTGTTACCCTGCCTGCCCGTCTGTCTCCTGGTTCCTTGCCTGTACCCCCTGCCTGCCTGCCTGTCCGTCTCCTGGCTCCCCGCTTGTCATCCTGCCTGCCTGTCTCCACATCCACGCCTGCACCAGTCTGTCTCCCCTGCTTGTTTGTTCGTATCTCACCAGTAAACCAGTTCACCTCAACCTTCGTCTCTGTGTCCGGGTTTTCTGCATTTGGGTCCTGAACTCGATCGTAACCTTAACAGTACGATCTGGCCCAAAGCATGGACCCAGCAGACCCGGAATCAGAGCCTGCCGCGCTTCGGAAAGCGATCGCCAGCCAGGGAGAATTTCTCGGACATCATGAGCAGGTCCTCCGGGGCCTATCTGAGAGCAGCCAGGCCATGAGCAGCCAAATCTCCCAGCTGGCACACCAGGTACAACGCCTAACCACTCACCTTATGCCACCAGCCCCTGCTCCAGTCATTCCGAGCCCGCCTCCGATATCTCCTCCGTCCCGGGAGTCCTACGCTCCGGACCCCGAGCCTTTCTCTGGGGAGACCAGGAAGTGCCGAGGTTTTGTCCTGCAGTGCTCCTTGGTGTTTCTCCAGCGGCCACAGACGTTCCCCACCGATCCCTCTAAGGTACGCTACGTCATTGGCTTGCTGAGAGGCCAGGCCCTGGCATGGGCTGAGGCCGCCTACTCCCACATGATCAATGACTCCCTGTCTTTTAATACTTTTATCTCCGAGTTCAAGGATGTGTTCGATCACCCTGACCACTGGGGAGACGCCGATAGACGGTTGACTAACCTCCGCCAAGGAGGCCGTAGTGCAGCGGATTACTCCGTGGAGTTTAAGACCCTAGCAGCAGATGCTGGATGGGGGGATCGGGCACTACGGGGAACATTTTTAAACGGGTTGGCCGAACACCTCCAGAATGAGATCGCCGCCCGTGATGAACCGACCGATTTCCGGTCCCTGGTCTCCCTTTCCATTCAGCTGGACAACCGGCTACAGGGACGGCGCTCACGAAGAGCGGCTTCCTCTCCTCCTCTTCGTCCGCCGTTGGGAGTCGCCGAACCTCACCCGGAACCCGAACCCATGCAGCTGGGCAGGGCTCGCCTAACCCCCAGGGAGCGGGCTCACCGGATTAGCGTGGGGGCATGCCTCTATTGTGGTGAGATGGGACACCTTGTATCTGCATGTCCGCTCCGACCAGTAAAAGTGCCGGCTCGTCAGTAGGGAGAGAGATACTGGCGAGCCGGGCAGCAGGAGCTTCTCTCTCACGTCCCCAAGTCAAGGCCACTCTAGTGTGGCGCGGCCAGTCCCTGACCTACCCAGCCCTCATCGATTCTGGAGCGGATGAGAGCTTTTTAGACCGCGTTCTCGCTGAACAGTTGGGCATCGACACCGAGCCTCTGGAGTTTCCCCTGGAGGCTAAGGCCCTCAACGGGGCATCTATTGGCCGGATCACCCACCAGACTGTCCCTGTGGGGCTGCGGCTCTCCGGGAATCACCAGGAGACCATCAGATTTCACATCCTGAACGGCGCTCACTCCCCGCTGGTGCTGGGCTTTCCATGGCTCCGACGCCACAACCCAAACGTTGACTGGGTCACAGGTCAGATCTCCTCCTGGAGTGATTATTGTCTGTCTAATTGTTTGCTTTCTGCCCCTGCTCCAGCTCACGCCAGGACACCGTCCTTGCCGGAGCCTGCTGAACTGTCCTCTGTCCCAGAGGTTTACCATGACCTGGCTTCGGTTTTTAGCAAACAGCACGCGGTGTCCTTGCCGTCGCACCGGCCTTACGATTGTGCCATTGACCTCCTCCCGGGTGCCTCCCTTCCCAGTGGCCGCCTCTACAACCTTTCCAGACCTGAGCGCGAGGCTATGGAGGTCTACATCCGGGACTCCCTGGCCGCAGGCTTCATCCGTCCCTCCTCCTCTCCAGTCGGCGCAGGGTTCTTCTTCGTGGGGAAGAAGGACGGGACCCTGCGGCCGTGTATTGATTTCCGGGGCATGAACAATATAACGGTTAAAAACAAGTATCCGCTGCCGTTAATCAGCTCTGCTTTTATTCCCCTCCAGGGGGCCACTGTCTTCACGAAACTGGACTTGCGCAACGCCTACCACCTCGTCCGCATCCGGGAGGGAGACGAGTGGAAGACAGCGTTCAACACACCACTGGGGCACTTCGAGTACCAGGTGATGCCGTTCGGGCTGACCAACGCCCCTGCGGTCTTCCAGGCCTTGGTGAACGATGTGCTCCGGGATATGCTCAATCGGTTCGTGTTCGTGTACATAGACGACATCCTCATCTTCTCCCAGAACCCCACCGAGCATGAGCAACACGTCCGCCAGGTACTCCAGCGCCTTCTGGAGAATAGGCTCTTCGTAAAGGCTGAGAAGTGCGAATTCCACGTCCCCAGGGTGTCTTTCCTGGGCTACATCATCGCCCAAGACCAGGTCAGCATGGATCCGGCCAAGGTTTCCGCCGTGGCAGAGTGGCCGACGCCCACCAACCGGAGACAACTGCAGCGATTCCTGGGGTTCGCCAATTTCTATAGGAGGTTTATCAGGAACTATAGCCACGTCGCAGCCCCACTCACGGCCCTCACCTCTACCTCCATTCAGTTCCGCTGGACCCCGGAGGCGGAGACGGCTCTCGGAGAGCTTAAGCGCCGTTTCAGCTCTGCTCCTGTCCTCATCCAGCCTGATCCCACCTTACAGTTCGTTGTGGAGGTGGATGCTTCGGAGACCGGGGCTGGGGCGGTGCTCTCACAGAGATCTCCGGCCGACAGCAAGCTGCATCCCTGTGCCTTCTTCTCCCGCAAGCTGTCACCCGCGGAGAGGAATTATGATGTGGGGAACCGGGAGCTCCTCGCCGTCGTCTGGGCCCTGGAGGAGTGGCGTCACTGGCTGGAGGGAGCTGCTCAGCCCTTCATAGTTTGGACTGACCACCGCAACCTCACCTACCTTCAGACGGCAAAGCGTCTGAACCCACGCCAGTCCCGTTGGGCGCTATTCCTGGGTCGTTTTAACTTCACCTTATCCTACCGCCCAGGCTCTCGCAACCTCAAGCCCGACGCCCTGTCCCGTGTCTACGCTGCAGGGGAGGACAATGCGGATCCGGAGCCCATCCTACCACCCTCCTGTTTCATCGCCGCCGTCACCTGGGAGATCGAGGCTCGGATTAGACAGGCCCAGGCACTACAACCCGACCCAGGTAATGGTCCACCTAACCGGCTGTTTGTCCCTGATCCTGTCCGTTCCCAGGTGCTCCAGTGGGCTCACTCCACCCGACTCACCTGTCATCCCGGCATCTCCCGGACGCTCGCCTTCCTCCGCCAGCACTTCTGGTGGCCATCTATAGACGCTGACACCCGGGACTTCGTCTCAGCATGTTCGGTCTGTGCCCGGAACAAGGTCTCCAATAAGCCTTGCGCCGGGTTGCTCCGCCCCCTGCCTGTACCCACCCGTCCTTGGTCCCACATCGCCTTAGACTTCGTCACCGGCCTCCCTCCGTCCAAAGGTATGACCACCATCCTCACTATCATCGACCGTTTCTCTAAAGCCGCCCACTTCATCCCTCTCACCAAGCTGCCATCGGCCGGGGAGACCGCTGACCTCATGGTATACCACGTCTTCCGCCTCCACGGCATCCCTGCCGACATCGTCTCTGATCGGGGACCCCAGTTCACCTCCCAGGTCTGGAAAGCATTCTGTAAGGCCCTGGGCGCCACCATCAGCCTGTCTTCAGGTTTCCATCCTCAGACTAACGGGCAATCGGAGCGTGCCAACCAGGAGATGGAGGCTGCAATCCGTTGCATCGCCTCCGCCAATCCATCCTCCTGGAGCTCCCAGCTTCCCTGGGTGGAATACGCGCACAACACCCTCGTCAACGCCTCCTCTGGGTTGTCCCCCTTCCTCTGCTCTCTTGGGTACCAGCCCCCTCTGTTCCCTTCGCAGGAGGAGGAGATTGCGGTACCCTCGGTTCAGGCTCATATTCGCAGATGCCGAAGGATTTGGAGGCGTGCCCGCACTGCCCTACTCCGGGCGTCGACCCGGTCCCAAACCCAGGCCAACCGCCGCCGCATCCCAGCTCCCACCTACACCCCGGGGCAGCAAGTATGGCTTCGGGCTAAGGACTTACCTCTGAAGGTGGACTCGAGGAAGCTAGCTCCCCGTTTCGTGGGGCCGTACGAAATAGAGGCCATCGTCAACCCCTGTGCTGTCCGTCTGAGACTCCCCCCCTCCCTTCGTGTTCACCCCACTTTTCATGTCTCCCAAATTAAACCTGTCTCCTCCAGTCCCCTGTCCCCCCCTACCCCTGCTCCCCCTCCTCCCAGAATGATTGACGACCACCCTGCCTACACCGTCCGGCAACTCCTGGACGTGCGCCGCCGTGGTCGGGGATACCAGTACCTGGTGGACTGGGAGGGTTATGGTCCGGAGGAGCGATCCTGGATCCCGCGGGCCCAGATCCTGGACCCGTCGCTCATCCGCGATTTTAACCACCGGCATCCAGATGGTCCCAGGCGTACGCCAGGTGGCGTCCGTAGAGGGGGGGGTACTGTCATGTCCTCCTCCCCCGCCTACTAGTCTTCTCCCTGTTTGTTTGTTTGTCTGTGTGTGTGTGTGTGTGTCGACGGGCGTGGCTCCGGTCTCCAGCTCCTCCCATCATTATCCACTCATCCAGATCACCTGCTCTACCCCACACACCTGCCTTCCATCAACCCATCAACCCTGCAGCTTAAGAACCCCGGCTTTCCATCCACTCATCGCCAGATCGTCGTTTGTACTGCCCCGTCAGTCTCGTTCTCGGCCGCTTTGTGGATTGATCTCAAAGTTCCCTTTGCCTGTCTAAACCTTGTTTTCCTACCCAGATCCAGCCTCCTTCCCGGTTCCCTTGCCTGTTACCCTGCCTGCCCGTCTGTCTCCTGGTTCCTTGCCTGTACCCCCTGCCTGCCTGCCTGTCCGTCTCCTGGCTCCCCGCTTGTCATCCTGCCTGCCTGTCTCCACATCCACGCCTGCACCAGTCTGTCTCCCCTGCTTGTTTGTTCGTATCTCACCAGTAAACCAGTTCACCTCAACCTTCGTCTCTGTGTCCGGGTTTTCTGCATTTGGGTCCTGAACTCGATCGTAACCTTAACATTGACGGTGAATGTAGTGATGTGAGTGTAGTGTGTGTGTGTGTGTGTGTGTGTGTGTGTGTACTCATGTATTTCCAGCCCGTGACAATGACAATGATATTTATAGCCTAGTGAAACTGTGTCCATTTCAAACACTCTGATGTGATTTTGATTTTCGGGTCTTTTGGTTTTTCGATTTCTTTTATTTAATTCATTGTTTCTCAAGACTCAATGTACTCTTGGTCAAGACGGAGGGAAGATGAAGAGGAGGATGACCAACGGCCAACGTACTATTGGTCAAGATGGAGGGAAGATGAAGAGGAGGATGAGGGAAGGTGAGGAGGGATGGGAGGATGGGGGAAGGGGAAGAGGGGGATGAAGGGAGGTGATGAGGGAGAGATGGATGGAGAGAAGGTGAAGAGGAGAAAGAGAGAAGAGTAAGATACATAACCTCTGCTCTGGATCCACACATCTCTTAACCGTCCTAACCAGTGACGACGCCGTCTCATGATGAAGCCTCGTGGGTCACGCCTTAGCGAGTACCTCATCTGAACAACATCAAAATGGACTCACAAAGAAAGATCGAAGATATTGTGTGACTCAGCAAAAGCAGTGCGCTCAAAGCATGAAACGAGGAGGAGGAGGGAGGGGTGTCGAGTGTTTGAAGTGGATTGTTTTGTGGGAACTCGATCCCACAGTTTATTAGCGGCGCTGCAGTCGATCGTTGAGCTGCTGAAGATGTCGAGGCATTTTGGTGTCGGGCTGAAGGTCTCCTCATCCTCCGGCCTGCTGCTGCAAATCTTCTGTGGAATGCCACGATGACAGGTGGCAGCATGTGAGAGAGAGAGAGAGAGCGAGAGAGAGAGAGCGAGAGAGAGAGCGAGAGCGAGAGAGAGAGAGAGAGTATGATGTTCTTTACAGCTTTTCACACTAAAATAACACATATGATATATTCTATCAGTCTGTGTGTTTTTGTCTGTGTGTTTTGAGGGTTGTCTAATCCCCTCATTTGTCTGACATTGGCTTTTCAATGATGTTGTGGGTGTTTTGGGGCGTGTACCATTGGCTGTGGGCATGGCTAGCAGTGATCTGTTTGTGGCTATCAAGGTGAGGCTAGTGGCCACAGAAACAATACAAAGCAAAGCAAGTAAGAAAACAAAGAACAGCGAAGCTAAATGTGCAGCAGACTGTTCAAAAACAACATCAGCATTGTTTTTCTAGGCTGGCACCGTCCGAGGGAGACAAAAGAGCCGAGAGGCGACACAGAGCTAGCTTGTCTACAGCTAAACAGATGCTAGCCAGTTTGCTACGTAGCAAGCTAGCAGTGCTAAACAATCCCACAGAGTTTAGCAGACAGCTCATCATTGTGAGTGATGTGGGGGAGTGAACTTGAGGGGGGGGGGGGCAGTACATTTCAAGGCAACAAGCTGCATGTTTTATAAAAAATGACACTCCAAAACCGAGGAAGAAAATGAGTAAAAACACCTTCAAACTCACACACACACAGTACGTAACAAGTACAAATATGTATGTATGTTTTAAATTGCAATTAAATACCCCCCCCCCCCCTTCCTCCAGGCTGAGAGAGAAAAGAGAGAGAGAGGGAACCAGAGAGAAAAAAGGTATAGAAACACAGCAGCTGAGATGGAGAGGGGGGAAGACAGATGGTGATTAAAGTAGAGATAGTTTCAGGCTTCGGGTTTATTTGCACATTCAAATGCTGAAAGTGAAAAAGACGAGAAAGTAGAAATACAAAGAAGAAGAAACCATCTCACCACAACAGGAAAAAGAGAAGAAGAAAAAATTAAGATGCCAAACAGAAACCAGATGACACCTCAACACAATTGAGACAAACAGATTTGATAAATAAGTAAAAAAATGAAGAGGTGTGTGTGTGTGTGTGTGTGTGTGTGTGTGTGTGTGTGTGTGTGTGTGTGTGTGTGTGTGTGTGTGTGTTGTGTTACTGTAGGGCAGGGCTATTCAATTACAAATTCAATTGGGCCAGATTTTAAAACCAGGAAATGTAGATGGGCCAGACATTTTCAGCAACCTATTTAAAACCTTTTTTAGCTTTTGGTAATGACACATTTTAAACAAACGCAAATTAATGTAGTAAAAAATAACAATGTTTATTGTGTCGCTTTTGAAATAAAAAATATTTTTGGTCACATATCTGACCCAGGCACATCACAAAGTGCAGAAACAGAATAAAAGAGCCATCAATGCTATCAATGCACAGAACCATAACAAGTGACAATAACAGTAATCAATAACACACACACACACACAACACCTCCTACTGCACACTGAGGGAACATAACAAATGCGTTTGTTTTAAATCACCAGGACATGCGTGATTAGGCTTGTTTACACATCCCACATTATGTTGTACAGTTAACTGCAAGTTTAAAAAAGAAAAAAGTCAGGTGCATTTCTAAAATAAAATAAAACTACAACAAAGGGTAGCCTACCTGCTGACATGACTTTCTTAGTGGGAGAAGTGACAATTTTGTTCTGAAGGAGAGCAGTGACTTTTGGCTCGTAAGATGTCAACGCAATCCGAAGGCATTGGTGAAGAGTGCTGTCAGTCAGGGAGCAACGAGAGTTGTTTTTTTATTGAGTTCATGTGCGAAAAGCTTGATTCACATGTGTATGTATGTGGCAGCTGGGAGGAGGGTGGGGTGAGGCTTCACGTGGATCCAGGGGAGAGTGGAATATACCCTGGATCCAGGACCAGCTGCGGCCAATTAAGCCTGAGTGCAGCCGGGCCCTTTTTAACGTGTGTGTGAATGTGTGAGCGCGGGGAGAGCGCCAGGGTGAGAGACTGGTTGACACGGAATGGTTGAGGAGCCGAAGTGGACGGAGGATCCGGTCGGCTGGGATGGAGAGCGGAGATGGAGCCAGCGACGGGAGAGACGGAGCGGGAGGGGGCCCGTCTCCTGCCGCGGCATCCAGCGGAGGTCCGGGGGCAGTCGGGAGCCGCCTGCAAGGGCTGACCAGCCGGGGTTGGAGCGAGAAAGCGTCCTGGAAGCCTGCAGCCTTGGGGCTTCGCGGCTGGCCCACCGGGAACCGGGCGGGCGGCCGGCGGAGGAGACGGCGCCGACGTTCGGCGGCCGTTGTTATTGCTGCGATGTAATAAAACGGCCGTGCTGGCCATTAAACTCTCCACCTGCTTATGTCTCTGTCTGTCACGGACCCCGGTGATGTGGCACCTTGTCACAATGTTGATCCAAACATACTGAGCACAACGATCTCTACCTTCTTAACGTTAGGGAACTGGTGCACGTTCACATCACTCCAAAACTTCGCTGTCAATAGCCAGATGTTTTGAAAAGCTACTAAGCGTGGTCGGAATTGCGTGACATGAGAAAACATTGATTTGTGAGCGAGATCCTGATTGGCGGGATAAGTTTCTCACGCTGGTTTTGCTTCGTGATCGGAGGAAAACAAATCTTCCTGCTTATGGATTTTAGACCTCGCTCCCAGTGCTGTAACTATTTAGGCTACATAATAACATTGCTATTAACATTTTTATTAAAATAATATTACAATTATAATAGCTATTAAAATAGCCTATTTAATGCAAGCTCGCTGGGCCACTCGCGGGCTGCCAATTGAATAGAGCTGCTGTAGGGGATCAGAGGCGGTGCTGGTATGTGTGGCAGCGGAGTATCAGTAACAGCAGTAAGTCATGTTATTCCAGCTATGACTTCAAGGACGGACGCTGAATCACGTCTGTGGCAGAACCGCTACCGCTTTCACCCAACACGTATAACCCACAGCTGAATGCAACAAGTTCACGCCCGTTCTCTGGGGGGGGTTGCTGTCAAAAATCAACAGAAGTAGAAGTAGAGGCAGGTTGAGGGAAGAGTCCTTTAATGTTATATCTTCATTGTAAAATGCACACTAGTATGTGTCTATATTAATGTTTTTTTTTTCAATACGTTGGGCTGTACAGAACCACCAAGACAATTTACTGTATTATATTTGTATGTATTGTACTGTATTTCGATTTCAATGATTTTTCTGTTTCTTGTCTCTCTCCACTTTATACTATCCCATAAAGGAAAATGCCAACAACAATAATCTAACAGCATACTGAGAGTTAGGGCTAGACTGCTAACCTACCGCCAACTCAATTCCCCTACAACAGCTCCACTTCAGCTATATGTCATTTGATATTGTATTTTTATTACCTTAGTGCGCCACGTGGGAAATTCCACAGACTTGCAAAGAGCCATAAAACACAACAATAACAGAAACAGCAGCGCTGTTCTCATGGACAGATCTGCTATCATTTGGATGATCGTGACGCCAAAGACAGCGCTGCGCCATATATGTGAAAGATTATTTCATGGTGTTTCTGTTTTATTAGATTAGAGGTTTTCGGTGAAGGGAGTGGCAGCTGAATGGCACAGGTTCAGGGCTGCCAAAGGCATTCTGGGAAATGTAGTAGGAGTAGACGAGACAGGTTGAGGGAAAATGGGTACAGCAAAAAGGTAAATTACAACACGTCATCACAAAATATCTGGAACTGGAATGCGTTGAACGTCACAGATTGATGATATATAACAGTGTAAGAGGATCTGATGGTGGAATTTTCCTTTAAAATATGTTTTTTTGCAAAACAGGTAAAACCAACTACCAGGGGGTTTGATGATTTAATTTATTCCAAAGGCAGTTTAAGTTGTTTTCTTGAATTGCCAATCTCAACCTACCTGCCACCTTCAGGAACTCAAACTCCATCAGCAGAAAATCGTCACAGTACTGGACACACTGTTTGATTGACAGGTGATCTCTGGAAAGAGCAGTGAGGAACACCACAGTGAAGAACACCACAGTGAGGAGTTAAGGATTGCCGTTTTAAAAAGCTCAGTCGGTAGAGCATGAGACTCACAGTTTCAGGGTTGTGGGTTCAAACCCCCTATAGTGTCAACTATCACCTTTGTAAGTTGCTTTGGATAAAAGCGCCTGCTGAATGACTGTAATATCAACAATTACTAATTTTGTCGGGACCCCCTGAACCCCTCTTCAGGACCCCTGGGTGTCCCTCCCACTTTGGAATCTACTGGTGTACAACCTAAACACATTCAGAATAAGGATTCCCAGATAACCCTTTCCTGAAACACATCTCGAGTGTTTCCTAATTGTCTCACTGTCAGATATTCTTGTGTGATATATCTTTATATCTTGGTCCAGCTGTTGCTAGGCAGATTAGCAGACGGGCTCCTGCTTCATGACCTTATAAGGTCGTCAGGGTCTGCTGTCTGTAGTCACTGTGACTGGAATGAGTCTGCTGCCAACACGGTGATCACAGCACACACACGCGCACACACCTTCATGACATCAGCTACACACACACTACACAGTTGTGTAGATGCTGGTGTTGAGATAACTAGGTGACTAGGTGAATACGAAGATGCCTGGCTAGTGTGTGTGTGGGTGATAGAGAGTGTGAGTCAGAAGGAGATAACTGTGTAACAGACCACAAGAGACAAGTGTGTGTGTGTGTGTGTGTGTGTGTGTGTGTGTGTGTGTGTGTGTGTGTGTGTGTGAGAGAGAGAGAGAGAGAGAGAGAGAGAGAGAGAGAGAGAGAGAGAGAGAGAGAGAGAGAGAGAGAGAGAGAGAGAGAGAGAGAGAGAGAGAGAGAGAGAGAGAGAGAGAGAGAGAGAGAGAGAGAGAGAGAGAGAGAGCGAGAGCGAGGTCACATACATAGTTGTACTGAGGGTGGTAAGATTAGGCCAGTGAAATATATTAGCAGAGAGCAGCACGCTAGATAGGAAAAATACAGAGTGTGTGTGTGTGTGTGTGTGTGTGTGTGTGTGTGTGTGTGTCCTCACACCACTTGCTGTTATCAACAACTGCGGAAGTCGGACTCAAGGTTAGTGGTCATGTGATTAGGTAGGTCAAGGAGGTGTGTGTGTGTGTGTGTGTGTGTGAGCTTGCTACAGACTGGACTGAAAGATAAACAACAATAAAATACAGACTCTCTTTCCATGTTTTTCTCTCTTTCTTTTTCTGTCGACCTCAGTCAGTTTCTCTTTACAGTAGCTGCTGTGTAATTATAAAGATATGAATTTATCTGCTTGCTCCACATTTGCCATAAAGATAATGAGTATGTCTTATTGGTTGGGAGCCTTATTAGCAGTTGTTTACTGCTGTGCCTTCGACCCTTGTGCTTCCTTCTGTTGGCAATCCAAGAACTTTGAGGTTTGATTGTATTTTTCCATCTCCGACTATATCAAATACAGTAGCATAGTAGCATCAATGAATCATCAATGAATCATCACCACATTAATTAGTAGAGTAGAGACATTAGTATAATTACTGCAAACAAACCACCACCAGCAGCCTGTCAGCCTCTACCAGCCTCTACCAGCCTGTCAGCCTCTACCAGCCTGTCAGCCTCTACCAGCCTCTACCAGCCTCTACCAACCTCTACCAGCCTGTCAGCCTCTACCAGCCTCAACCAGCTTGTCAGCCTCTACCAACCTCTACCAGCCTGTCAGCCTCTACCAACCTCTACCAGCCTCTACTAGCCTGTCAACCTCTACCAACCTCTACTAGCCTCTACTAGCCTGTCAGCCTCTACAAGCCTCTACTAGCCTCTACTAGCCTGTCAGCCTCTACTAGCCTCTACTAGCCTGTTCTTCCAGTGCTAACCGAGCTAAAGCTAAAGAGTTTCTGGCAACGGCGGATGGAGGAAGGAGAGGAAGGAATCACGCGAGCACTAACACTACCAGTGGCATGAGACAGAGAATGCCATGCGTGCAATGTCAATTCACATGATATATTGATGTTTACAAATGCTCCACATGCTTTTGATCTGTAAATAATGTTTTAGAGGTCGCTTTACGGCACAACGCAGGAACCATAACAACTGCAGGGTCAACTTCACGTTAGCGTACCTGGTCTGAATGCATATTGTCTGTTATCAGCTCTTCCTCTTCTTCCTCTTCAAAACAACAGGGTAGTCAAGTAACAACATCCTCTTCATGACAGGAAGGGTTTATGGTCAACGTGGTTTTAATTTTGAGGAAGACAAAACAAAGGACTTTTAATATGAACGATTATGTTCTCAATATCTGTCGGTTGTAATGTTATTAATGTTTTGCCTTGTGAACCCCAAGTTGTTCTCTTGGTCATGATGGAGAACTGAATACACTATATACTGTCCTTCGTGTGTGTGTCGGGTCTGCTGCCTTATTAGGTCCTGACTCCAGCCGGCTGTCAGACAAGCTGCTTCCTCCTTTCAGCTCCAGACACATAGAATATGTTTACATGCAAACAGCAAACAACGCCATTGAGCTGGTTACACATGGAGCAGACGGAGGGGTCACACTGTACCTGTTGGAAAAGTATTGGCAAAATACAATAACAATTTTTTAGTAGTTTGGCTGTGTTATTCCAACCTTGCAGTATTATTGTGTACTTACAATATTGGTTAACACATGTCAATATACTGCAACACGGCCATTGGACAGTGAAGTGTTACCTAATAAGAGTCTGTTGTTGTTCCCGTTCTCATACACCTTGCCTAGTATTGATTGAATGGACTGTACTGTGTTTGCTTTCTTATTCAAGCAACATCAGTCATCTCCCTCCTGCTGTAAGCTTCCATTGTATTGCGCCCCTTTGAGTTTCTGTTGCTCCTAAGTAACTCTACTGCAGTTTATCCCGTGTTGAGACTAAAGGCATGAAGGCTGGAGCGAAGATAGCAGTTGCAAAAACATGGACGTGCCCATCAAAGTGTCCTTGGGGAGGACAGTGAACCCCCACCTGCTGTTTGTAACTCAAACGTCAGCTAAACACCTAAAATGTGACGTGACTAGTGTGGCAGTCCTTCAGCTCTTCATCACAACACTAATAACTAGGGGTGTTGTTTTCCAGACCGAGCCTTTTTGGGATAGTTAAGCCTGAAAAACTAGACAGAACAGCTCCTTTGATTTTTTGGTAGCAAGATGGGCAAGCTTGGCTACACTAATGGAGGCTAAGCTAGCGGTGGCTATCAGCTAACACCTGCTAGGAACAACTGTTACCGCAAGGCAGCAGCACCAGCAAAATGAGAGAGAGAGAGAGAGAGAGATAGAGACAGACAGACACAGAGACACACAGAGACAGACAGAGAGAGACACAGAGACACACAGACACAGAGACAGACAGACAGACACAGAGACAGACAGACAGAGAGAGAGAGAGACAGACAGACAGACAGAGAGAGAGAGATGCCCGTAGGAAAGCAAAATCCTTTCCTGTTCCTGTTCCACGTGACAGAGCTTGACTCAACCCTGATCATGACCAGCGTCTTCTTACCGGGGTCGACCTGTTCACGCTCACGGCCGACCCCCCCGCGTGGTGAGGGTTTATCAGGAGGGCTAGCCGGGACGTACGCTGTGTGCTCGTAGCGTGGCAGGTTAGCACGAAGCTTATAAAAGTGTGCCTTTCCTCATGCTTCCTGCCACTCTGCTGTATTCTCTCCAATGGAGGAATAATCTTTTTAAAAATGTTTAAAAACTGCATGTGCGTGTGTGTTTCATTACGTAACACTCTTCCATGTGTTAGCCCTTGGGCTTAGTGTACTGCTTCTTGACACACACACACACACACACACGCACAGTTATAATCTTAGCATGGTTACAGGAAGTACAACAGGAAGTATATGGCAGCAAGGGAGTTGATGTTTGTTTACAAATGTGAGCTCTCTCAGATTGAAGTGCACTTACCAGTTTACAGCTGTGTTTTGAAATCAGAATGAGTGGTTCTTATTTAAAAAAAGAGATATCCCCCATTTGGAAAATGTGATACCTGCTCTGATAAAATGATCGCTGCCACGATAGTAAAACTAAATATGGAAACTTAAGACCTGATGGCCACGGAAGAGCAACGTTTTTGAGGATGGATTCACATACAATTATGAAATATTGGGTGATGCTTTTCAGGCAACCACTTTTTGTCAAAGCTGGTTGTGTAGCGTTTTGTTTTCAACCATGTGCCATCGTGACCACACTGCTGGGTCACGTGGTTTCAGCTGTGTCACCCACTGCTTTATATAACAGACAAAGATGAGGCAGAGAGTTTATCCATCTCTGCATGAGAAAGTAGAATCAAAGGATGGGGATTCGGTGTTTCCACTTTTTGAGTTTGTTTTTTTCTAATCAGCCCCGATCTGATTAACATTTACATAATGTTTATATATTTAGCTGTGAACAATTTTGAGTTAATGGTTATATAAGAAGATTAGAGATATATTTTGATTCCATGAGAAGATTAACCACGTTTAGCCACACCCACCTCTGACATCACACTGTCAAGCTGTGCACTGTCAGCTAAATTTCACATGAATACTTTTTTTGTTTTGATGAAATGTTTTAAAATGTATGCTTTTTTGTCAGACAGGAAATAGTGGGAATTGACATTGAAGATGACATGCAGCAAAGGTCATGAACTGGAGAGAGACAAAAAATAGAGACAAAATAGAATTATGCTGCAGCATTTGGCTCAGAGGTCTGGTTCAGATCGGTGCGGGCGGTTCGGGTAGGGCAGGTTCGTTCTTAAATTTCACACCATGCAGACCTTGACATCCAAAGGAGTCACAGAATGATTTTGGGAGTGACGAGATTTCTGATATGCAAGTTTATTATCACGTTTTTATGAAATAATGAATGTTACTGAATGAATGAATTACTATCTTCTTCTAGTAATTAATCGAGTAAAATTGTTTGAAGAGGGAAGATAAAAATCATAATTTGGTTTCAAAGTTCACTATACAGCACCTTCACTCTACAGGATCATGAGTCATCATGATCATCATCTTGTTTTTGGAATTCAGAAGCTGAAAAGGTTGAGAGCTGCTGCCTCAGTCCAGTAAACCACCAGAGGACCAGACTACAGACTGAACAGACCAATACCAAACTATGCGCTGAAAACAAGTGCATCGCTACTGTTGTGATAAATACAACAGCTACAGGCTAGCGTTCCATGGCTTCTGATTGGTGGAGCTGACCACAGGCTAGTGTTCCATGGCTTCTGATTGGTCCGGGAACAGGCAGTAGAGTTTCTGTGGGAACTTGAAAGTAGTGATGAAAATTGGCAACAGGCTGAGCAAAGCGACAGCAGCTGCAACGGTTTCCTTCCATATAAATGTGTATCTTGCTGTTACTACTCCTCAAAATGTCTGCGTATCTCTGCCTTAAAGTTAGGTGAGGAGTTGACTGGTGTGAACGCATAGTTGTGCTGATGTCTTTGGTTGGGGTCAAAGTTCATTACATTAATCACATTTTACAGATATTTAGTTTCATAATATTTAGTGGACATTTGATTTCCTTGATCAATCACAGGAGAGGTAAGAGGAAGTTCTACCGACGACTGAAGGTAAGAGAGGGTGCAACCAGCAAATTTACAGGTACTGAAGCAAATTACTGCTCTTACTAGTGAAATGAGTAAAATATGGCTTTTTTGAGTAACAAGCCCAACATTGTTTGACCCTTGGGACCCAAAAATATGTGCTTGTTAACAGAAAAATAAGCGTTATTTTCTTAATTCCTGAAAAACAGTTTTTTCTGCCTGGCAACAGCAATAGATGAATTGTTAAGTAAATGGTATTCTCCTTGCTAAAGTTAAACAGGCCACAAACATGGGAATAGATGACCAGGCACAGCACACAGAGGCATTGGTTTGGGGTCAAGGTGTATACGGCTCACTTAAAACATTTTACAACCATTTGGTCACCTTCGTAAACATTAACCTCGAGCTTGTAAACCCTGACCTCCACTTTAACCCCTCCCTTCAACGTCAGAAGTGTCTCTCACACAAAACAGAGGGCTATTTGTACCCTGAGAAGGATCCTGGAGGGCTTTGTACCATATATAGTGATCCATTAAGGAAGTGGACGACGCCAAGGCAAATAAGAGGGCAGGAAAATTGCCTCTGACCATGTACGCAATACTCTGGGAGCTGGTCCAGGTCATCAGGGCCCATTCACACCAAAGCATGTTTTGATCGGTTGAATCACTTTCAGTTGATTCAGACATTCGTCTATTTGAAGAGAGCGACCATGTCAGAGACCTGCTGGCTCAAACATTGCGCTATCAAAAACTCAAACTAGCTAATCTCATGCTAGATTTATTATTATCATTATATTGTGAAATTTAGTTAACTTTAGGGTTAACAGCTAGCTAACACACTAGCGGTTAAATAACGGAAGAAGAAATGTAGCAATTGGCAAAAACTCACCATGTCAGGCTATGGTGCTGTAAAATTAAACCTGTATCCACTGATCAACGCAGCAACCATGTGATGATTGGTCAACCCCCCCCCCCACACACACACATACAGATACGGATCTCTTTTGCGAGTGCACGAGTCAATGAAGTCCCTAGTTAAACAAGAACAGAGACAAAAGTCATGTCTGTTTCCACACATGCAAATGTGTTTGTGGTTCAGAGCAGCTTCATGAACTCAGTCAACAATGTGTGTCCGTGCACTTCACAAATAAATTAAGTTGAAAGCAAAAAGTTCTCAAATTAGTATTATACAGTTTATTTAATGTCTCTTGTGACCACGTCTATCATTTTACAAAATTCAGATTTTTTTTCTGTAACTACAAACACATTTACAGACGTGGATTTTTTTTCCTGTGGATACAAAATCCAGACACGAGTACAGATCGAATGTTTCAGAGCATTGAGACTAAAGTCCTTATTTTACCTTCGTAAAAAAAAAACAGGAAAAGACTACATCCCCCAGCTGACAACAGCCAGTCGGCCATCTTGCCCCAGCTGAGGGGTGTTACTAATCAGCCAGGTGGGAGCTGATTGCCTCACCTAAAGGATGTAAGAGTGGAAGAGGAAGCCCATCCACGGAGCAGCAATGTCTCTCCTGATACATTTGATCTCTGGCGACAAGTTTGTCATTTGAGTGAATGATTAAAGGCGGGCCTTGTGAAACCTGCCTGTAGCGTGATCTGTGGCAGGAAACTGCCCTCATATGGGCAGAAATATGTGTCACTAGAATTTGAATTTGAATTATTCATATTTGAATTTGAATTGCTCAACTTGAATACTTGCATTACAATTTTGAATTTGAATCACATACTTTGAATTTGTATTAGGTTTATTAGATTGAATTAGAGCGAGCTGAGCGAGCTGTAGCCCATTCAATGATGGCGGGAGTGAAGGCGAAGGAATGCGCTGATTGGCTGAAATGAGTTCTGTGAATCGGCACTCGATTGCTCTTCCTCAAGGACCGGAAGTGTGTGTCTGAGCGTTGAATTTGAATTACCAATTTCGAATCTGAAATGTGAGAACTGAATATAGTTTGAATTTACGTTCATATTATTACATTCAGTTTCAGGGCTATTGGAATTCGGTTTCAAACATGCTATTCAGATTCAGTTTTTCAATGCAATTATTCAAGCTAATCAATACAAATTCAAAGTATGTGATTCAAATTCTAAATTGTAATGCAAGTATTCAAGTTGAGCAATTCAAATTCAAATATAAATAATTCAAATTCAAATTCTAGTGACACATATTTCTGCCCATACCCTCAGGTTGGGTTTGTCGCGGTGCCACACTATGAGGAAACTACTGCAGAGAGAGACTGGTCCAAACTGTTGTCCCATATTATTCCGTTTTACAATATACTGGTTCAGTATAAGAATAATGTTCCAATGATGTTTTGCAAATAAATGCAGTTTAGTTAAAAGTTCAGTTGCAGAATCGACACAATCCTGGACCCTGGTTGGCCTGGAAAGTAGTTCTGCACAGCGCCTGAGGTCCAATGTGCAACGGTGCTCCTTTACCCGCCGTCCCATGGCAGCTGAGCCTCAGTGCCTCTGGCCCTCCATGCATGGTGATTCAAGTTATGATGTTTCAGGCATTATGTAATGTTATGTGTGTTTATTTTCCTATATGTGTGTGTGTGCTCAGAACACACGTGGCGGACCATGATGCACTGCTGCCTTGTCCCCATTCCGGAGTTCCCTGCTGCTGATTGGCTGCCTCTTTCACTTGACATCATCAAAACTTTCAGGATTTCATCTTCTGTTCACCACATGATTAAAACGGCAAGACTCTCACACCTCTTATCATGAGATGAGTTTTATTTCCCTTTTTAACTTCTTGTTTTTGATTCCAACGTTCCTGCATTTGGTCTCTGATTCTGTTTGATATCTGTAACTATCGCCTGAGTGAACATCCTTAAACATTGTATTATATCATTTAACATGGTAGTTGAACGAGGTAGTCTGAGGTAGAGGACTGCAACCTCCTGTGGGTCTGTCTGTGTTTACATCCTCCCTTTCCTTATATCTTCAGCAGCTACAATAGAGTTTGATATGACTAAATGTCTCATTGATCTAAACCATCGTTGGTAACCGTACGGTTTTGGTGTCAGCCAATCAGAATCAAAGAGCAAGGGCTTCTTTCTAGACCGACGATCAACAATCATACAGGAGAAATCCATCAGAGGAGAGGAGAGAGACCAATTTCTCCACCGGCAGTAGATAGACCAGAATGCAATGCAGTAGCCGAGATAGACCAGAATGCAATGCAGCCACAACATGTTGGGTTTTGATGAAGGGACGCGACTCATTTTTTCTCGACTGGAAAAACTCTGTCTGGCTCTTACTGTCACCATCATCATCGCTCTCGCCATCTACATCTACAGTCAGCAGCTGCAAAATGCATTCTGGGAAATGTGGGAAATCACTAACTGAAATAGAAGTAGACGACGCAGGTTAAAGGAAAGTGGTTACACCAAAAAAATACAACACTTCATCACAAAATAACTGATGGACAATGTCTAACAGTGGAAGAGGATCTGAGGAGTTCCAGGTCATGGACTGATAGACTTGATAGTCTTGGTCATTGATTGATGGCTCTATCTTCTTGATTGATGACTCTATCTTGATTGGCTGGGACACACACACACACACACACACACTCATACAGTGCCACATACAGTCCCTCTCATCTAGATTAGATTAGATTTTAATGATTGGGTTAAAAAAGAAGCTGGACCCTCAGCTGCTGAGCCATTATGGATGAGAGCATCAGCTGAATGCTGGGAGGAAAATAACACCGGCCAAGATGCTGGTGAATTTCATCTGTTTACGTTTGTCTTCTCCACCAGGCACTTTGGTGGGTGACCAGCCATGATTCTATTTCGAAACATTGACTTGGCTGATGAAATGGTGGCGGTTGCTGGTGACTTCTGAGATGTATAATACCAGCTTCTGTAGCCGGTAGAACAAAAACATAAATCTTCCTGTCCTTCCTCTGGATAAATAAGCTCACCAGAACATGTTCCAGGACTTCATGTGGTGTTGCTGTCTGGCAGATTTTTCCAAGTTCTGTTTTTCCAGTTCACGTCCAGGATAGGACTGACTGACTCCCTTGGATTGGTGTAGACAGAAACTGTGGAAACATGTTGTCACCACCATCCCTCTGGCTTACAGTTGGTATCAGATTGTGTGGGGGGTTTTAGTGTGTGTTATCAGCTTAGTGTGTTTATGGATGAAACATGATGAATTATCCTTCATGTTGATGTTCACCTTGGTCAAACCGTTGACTGAAATCTCTTCAGTCATTTTTTTGGAAGTGAAAAATCTAAATTTGAGAGCAAACTAAAGCTGACTCCTGAACGGCAGTGAGGCTCCGCCCACAGACAACTGGACTACCTACCTTTAGAACTTCTCCTCTCTCTTGCATTCTGATCTATCTCGGCTACTGCATTGCATTCTGGTCTATCTACTGTCGATGGAGTCTCTCCTCTCCTCCGATGGATTTCTCCTGCATGATTGTTGATCGTCGGTCTAGAAAGAAGCCCTTGCTCTTTGATTCTGATTGGCTGACACCAAAACCTGATGGTTACCGTTGATGTTTTAGATCAATAAAACAATCAAACTGGAAATATCTCAACATGATGTCACATTGTCTACTTTTAAACAGTTATACACGGGAATAAGAAGAATACACCAAACAACAACATACATCACCAATAGCTGTTTACTCTTTAAGTGTTGAATTTTTCCTTTAAACTGAAAAAAATCAAACTAATTTGAGTCCCAGGCTGAATTGGTTTGAGAAACCTTTGATTGACAGGCGTATCTGTTGTGGTGATGAAGCCTTCAGTTTCGCATTATGTTCATGTGTCATGTTTCAGCACCTGCCAATCAAACTGATATTTACATTACAGTGAGGACAATCAGATAGGCTGGCAAAACACACTACTGTGGAGGGAGCAAGGCACTAGCACAGCCAGGGTAAGGGTTTGATTCCCACTTGGTACTAACAATCATTATGTCATACTTTAGTTTTACTTGATGGCTTCAGCAGCGAAGCAATTAAAACAGCAAACAGTTAAAACAGCTGTGCAACAAGTTGTGTCACTGCTCTGAGGATCCTTGAGGTCACTTTGCAACACCAGTGAAGGAGGGTTGCGACCGCTTTGGCAACTCAGCAAAAAGATGACCTAGTCTTGTTTTCAGTCTTAGTCTTACTTTTCTTAAAACAAGTGGAAAAATCGGATCATTTCACTCCGATTTTCTCAACCAGTCTGGGATTCAATATTTTAAGATGTTGTTGAAAATTCTTGGCATTGAGGGGAAAAAGGAAAAATGGTCTCATTGGTAGATTTGTTTTTACTTGTTTGAGATGAAAAATAATACTTCAAGCATCAGTACGAGATGAAATGTCATGTTAAGATCATCCCTTATGATTTTTTTTTTTTGCGATGCATGCGTATGCGAGTATGTCTGCAAAATTCTGTCCGTGACAGCAGCTTGGATGTGGAGGGGAGGGGAGGGGAGGGGAGGGGGGGGTTATAATGCGGTGCTGGAATCGCCACCGAGGCATTCTGGGCTCGATTTGTCACCGGCACCATGCAGAGAGCATGACAAGCATCCAGCGCTCAATGAAACGCTGGGGGGGGGGTGCAGTTATACTGGGAGTGACTCAACCTCCTTCTCTATGGGCCCATTACAGCTTTCATTCACTCATCTTGTATCTGGACTGTTGCGAGATATGATTAAGACGGATTACTTTAACACTCGACATCAAAAAGTGTCTCCGGTCCACGCAATGGAATCGGATTTGTCTTTCCCCGTCACTTCCTCTTGCCATTCCTCCTGTCGTTCCCATGACAACCCTGCTGCCGACAGTGATGATGTTGATCCAGATGTTCACCAAGCATTTTTTTGCATTTTGTTTTGTTTTCAACGTTTAATCCTTGTTTGTCTTCTGTGACGTGTCCTTATAAGACACTCCGGGTCGGTGTTAGCAGTACTGTAAACTTGATAAGAGAGTTTACATTTTGGTGCTTTGGCCGTTGCCCGTCCCGTTGCCCGTCCCGTTGCCCGTCCCGTTGCCCGTCCCGTTGCCCGTCCCGTCCCAGGATGCCACAGGCAGCCACTGCAGGCCTCACCATCTGTGCATTCCTTCCCAAGGTTTCTTCCATTGTTTTTCCTTGAGCTTTTCCGTTTTCTCACCGAGGCTAAAAGGTTTGGGCAGTATCGATTTCATTTGGTTTTCATTGTTTCCATTTATTGTCTCGTAATGTGGCCGTTTGGGAAGCCCCCCTTTGAGACTGTAACAGTGATTGAGGACTTGTAACATTTACGTACTTTTAAAATTGACAGTAAACACATCGTCCCGGGTTTGACAGGTTTGTTACTGTCAGAGAAACCTTCGCCGGTTTGACTTACGAGTACTTCCTGCTTGGATAGAAGAGTTGAATTGTTTCTGTAGCTGCTATGAGTAGATTGGAGACGTGTTACCTTCACACGCTGTTGTTCAAGAGGCCAAATGCTCCTCGGACCCCTCCAGAGGGGGTTGGATGATCAGGTCTTCAGTGACTTTACGTCTGGATTTGATGCATTTGTGCTCTTCCAAATCCAATCCGATCACCCAGAACAACGCCAAGAAGGCGGTCTGTCTCCCCTCCTGTCTGTCTGCCCTCCTGTCTGTCTCTCCTCCTGTCTGTCTCCCCTCAGTATGGTGAGAGGCCAGAAGGTCACAGCAGCCATGTGTCCTGTCCTTGCATGCACAGAGGATTATAGGAGACTCTACTTATAAATCTCCACACTTAAACTGTAATTTAAGTTAAAAATTTCACAATAATACAACTTTTTTCGCTGTTTATTATTAATGTAGTGCTAAAAAAAATGACTTTTCCCAAACCATGAGGAGCAAAGCGTGTCATTTGTAGTAAAACAAACTAAATACGAGCATCTACTTTATAGTGAATGGTGCGTTTTAGGGAATAAATGGTATCAAGGCCTGGCGTCTGTCTCTGTGTAGGGCTGTCTGTCTGTCTGTCTCCCTGCCTGTCTCTCTCTCCATCTCACCCCTGCCCTCTGTCTTTCCTGCATAACAGAACTGCTCGGTGACCTCAGCAGAAGAGGGAAAAACATCACCAGTTGTTGTTTTGTTTTCGCTTTTACGAGGTTTTTCATGACTGCTAGCCTCAGCAGTGAGGAACAGCACACCCGCGACCTCTCCATGACCACTGCACACACACACACACACACACACACACACACACACACACTTTATTTCCTTAATGCCCACTTCTTTCAACGTATTGACAGGCCGGACCCATTAGATGGAGAGAACTGCTCTCACTATTTCCTTACCTGCTTCCCTACCTCCTTACCTAGCTTCTCTCTATCCTCCACGATTCCCTCTGTCTGTCTCCTTGCCCCTCCCCTCCCCCGCCTTCCCCATTTTCTTCTTTCCTCTCATCCTTCCTTATCTCCCTCCTTCTCTTCATAGCTCTTCTTCTCTGCCATCTTCCATATATTTTCTTTCAACTCCTCCGTCAACTCCTCTCTTCCTCTCCTCCCTCCTTATCTCGCTCCGTACCTACTTCCTTTCTCCCTTATTCTTCTTCTACTTCTTCTCCATGCTAACAGTTTAGCATACATTATGTTGAGTGATAGAAGGCTCCATGCTAACACTTTAGCAAAGGAGTCCTGTCACTCAACATAGTGTATGCTAAAGTGTTAGCGCTGAGCACCAGAGCCAGTTATCTACCGGGGACACGTGGATGATTTCTCCTCTCTTAACAGGGAACGGACCAACAGACCAATATAAAGCCTGGTGTATCAGCCTCCTCTCGTCTACTGTCCTTACTGTAGCTGCACACACACACACACACACACACGCATGCACGCACGCGCGCACACACGCACACACGCACACACACTTCCTCTTCCCAGTGTAAGGGCTCTTGTGTGCAGCTGCCCCTCTCCTACTGTTCCTAATCTATGTATAGATGGAGACGATGAGTGAGGCCGTGACTCAGCCTCTATTAATGGGACGGTGGCACAGAGAGCCGAGCGGCCGACTTCAGAGCTTACAGTTACAGTTATAACCACTGGCCATGCAGGCTACAATCCACTAGGGCATGCAGGGACACTCACAGCGGGGGGTACTAACTAACAAACCAACTATAACTGTGACCGATGGATTCATAGAAACCTGACTGTGAGCCCCCAGTGCCCTTCCTAAACCTCCTATGAACCCCACTATAAAACATATTAAGCCGCGGGGCCGAGCCAGCCTGGCTGACGACTGGCTCCAATCTGTATTGTTACTGTATATGGTCACAGGCTGCTACTGTAAACCCTCGAGCTCTGCTACAGCCGTCCAGGGAACGTTTCCTTCGAAGACACTGAAAGCTGTTGCTGCGATGCAACGTAGCGCTGATGTTGCATCGCGTCCGATAGACGCATTCAAGCATATAAACCCCAGAGGTTCAATTCTCAATGGCTGACGCCCAGGTTCATCCTCATGCACTGAAATAAGTAGAAATAAAATTGATATTGCTTGTTTTCTGGTGTATTACCTCACGTAAAAATCATAAAATAACAATCCACATAAGCTATGATGTTCAATCAAAAAAAGGCCTATTTATTTCTTTATTTATAACATAAAAAAAGCATATAATTGTATTCCACTGTTCTAGTCGAAGTGTGGTTTACTGTAGTTTTTCTTCACATTTTGTGCACAAAGCAAAAAAATAAAATACTTGTGCATATTGATGAATCTCATCCAAATGCTTTTCCCCTCGGTTCCTCTTTCAAAATAAAAGCTCTCTGAAGCAGTGGAGCAGCTAGAACGACACCCTAACGCCACGCTGGCATCGACACTTTTAATGAAATTACAGGTAACAAGACAATCATATCCAGCAGTGATTAGGTTCACACTGTCCAATTATAAGCAAACCAGGGCCTGGAAACAAACGTCACATGGCCTCACAAGTAGCTGGTTTATTGGACAGAGTCTTGGTAACCCAGTGGTACGATAAAAAAAATCAATCATGCTTACAGAAACAATCAATTTTTGAGCAACAAGCTGCTTCACATTCACAATCACACACATATCCACCTGGGAGCTGCCCAGTACAACCCCAGCCTGAGCAGCTCTACTGGAGCAACAGAGCCTCAAGGGCAACTACAATAAAAAAAAAAAAAGCGTTTCATTGCCCACTCAGATTTTCTCAACCAGTCTGGGATTCAAACCAGCAACCTTCCCATCACAAACACACTTCTCTCAACCTTCCAGGCTACTGTCACCCCAAACGACCCTCCTTGATAATGTAATTTTTATCAGAGTAGGTGCCAGTGTTTTCAAATGGCCGGCCACACATTTTGGAAGACTCTCTTTGACAATGGTGATCACACACACACACACACACACACAGGACTAATGAAAGCCGGCCAATCACAAAGCAGCATTCTGACAGCAACAGTAGCAGTGTGCTCTGCCTTTCATCCCATCTGCGTAGCGGCATCATCCAGGCTGTCAGCCCAGAGATCTTGTCTATGAGGATGCGGGGGCTCAAAGACCTCGTTTCCATGCCAACCATCTGTTAACTCATATCCTTCAGCCTCCTCTTCTCTGGAAGTTGCATCTGATCCGATGGAGGCGATGCTGTCAATTGGCTGTGAGAAAGAAAAGGGATGTCCTGGGGTCTCAGAGGGCCGGCGTGCTGTGTACAAGTGACGTCGCCAGTTTGAGTCTAAGGTTGTCATGGCCTCTATCTTCTATAATCACTGTCTCTCTGTTTTTGTTATGTCATGTTGTTATTTTGTTATGCTTTCCAAGCAAGAGCTGGCTATCAGATGTCAACGTTCGTCTCCTTATACCCATAATCCCTTGCGTTTCGTTGTCGTCTTCTGTAAAAAGCGTTCTCACTCGCATAAAAGAGACAAACCAAAGGACGAAACACTCCACAGTTCAAATGGACCCTCAGTTTAGTTTAGTTGCAGGTGATGGCAGCAGGGTGGCCTAGCAGAGGAAGAGACTGACCTCCTGTAGCTGAAAGATCACAGGTTTGATACCTGCAACATCAACAAGCTTATCCATCAAAGTCATGCGTCCTGCTGAAGTGTCCTTGAGCAATAGGTTTAGCTCAACAAGTAGAGCAAGGCACTACCGCTGGCCCTGGTTAAGGGTTCAATTCCCTCTTGGTGGGACCGTGAGGCGTTCAGCGTGCTATAAATGTTCCTTTAAGAGGCGAAGGAAGCTTCCAGGAACTCCAACAGGGAAAACATTACCAGTTAGCTGCCCATCAATACCGTCTCTCTAGTTCAATACACCAACAACAGGAAGAGTGGTAATGTGCTCTCACTCTTTTATCTGCTTATATGTGTGTGTGTGTGTGTGTGTGTGTGTGTGTGTGTGTTTGTGTGTGTAGGTGTGTGTGTGTGTGTGTGTGCGTGCGTGCATTCACGTGTTAACCTCACATGAGAAAAGTGGTAATGCTCTCACTCCTTATACTCTATATTCCCCTCTCTCTCTCTCTCTCTCTCTCTCCCTCTCTCTCTCTCTCTCTTCCTCTCTCTCTAGCTGTGTTTCCATCCAACTGTCAAGCGAATTGTTACGCAAAATTTTGAAATGTCGCAAAAAAAAGAATGTGTTTCCAGTAGCTGGGTTGCAGTGGATAAATTGGCTTCCTGAGCGTCCAAAACATCGCTGAGAAAAATGAAGCCTCAAGAATGAACTAATATTGAGCCAGTTGTTATTTTTCTTTCTTCACTTGGCAATTTTTATAATCCAGCCATGATGGAGACGTTGACGTGGGAACAAGGAGGTTTCTGATGGATGGACATTTTATATTTCAGGACGTCCCAAATCACTTTCCAACCGCTGTGTGATGAACCATCCGCCAGAGTTTCCATTCCTAACTATTGAATACTTTCTCTATCGACAAAAACCTTTTTCAGCATCAAGCTAATTTTTGTGAGATTTTACTGAATTTTGCCGTTTCCATTCAAGTTTGTCTAATTTGCTTAACAAAGAAAACTAAAATAATGTTCTCTTGCTCTCTTTTACCTTCCTGTTCCTCTCTGCCTGATCACCGCTTTTGTGTTTTCCTCTTGTAGTATATTTATATATTTATCTACCTATGTATATAAATGCACGTCTCCATCCTTCTCCGTCTGTCTGTGAAGTAATGCACTGTCTCTCTGAGATAACAACATTTAGGCAGTCGGCCTGATCCACTCACCTCCTCCACATACTTGACATTACAGCTCTCTCAGTCTGTTTACTCCCTGGTTCAGCATCCAGCACTCCCCGATCCTCATCTACTGTTTCCTCTGTGTTGTCAGGAGCAGAACTGACCGAGGCTGACGCTACCTGAGCCGGTCTGAAGCATCCTGACTCAGGGGCTTCAGAACAGTCTGATCTTTTTAACCCTCCTGTTATGTTCATTTGTCAGGAACAGCAATGATGTTCCTGGGTCAATTTGACCCGGTGCATGTTTAATTATCCAAAAGATGTCCGAAACAAAAAAAATCCTAATAAGCATTGTTAATATTTAATTACTAACTCCATTACTAACTATTCTATCAATATTTAGTGCAATGGTGTTCCTTACCTCTCACAGGTAATGGTTTAATTAGGATAATTCGTTTTTCGTTTTTCATTAAAAAAAAACAACTTTTTTTAATGTTTCACCACTTTATTACTTTTGAAAGACCAACATATAAAACACAATAGTTTTACATAACATTGAAACATAACATTACAATTTTATTTTACATACATGCACTGTTTGTGAACCAGAAATGAACAAAATAACAAGCAATAGCAATATGAACAAGGTGTGTGTGTGTCTGTCTGTACATCTACACAGCACACGAGTGACATGTCATCACACTGTGCTTTGTGCAAATGAATTTTGCACATTTCGCACAGGTCATGCTTGTCTTGACATCATCAGATGGCCTGCAGATCTGACACCTCTTCCTCTTCCTTTTTCCCTCAGCAGCAACCTAGAAACAAGAGGACCATGATTACTTTACTATGATGTCTTTTTGCTGATCCCAAGACACACATATCGCGCTCTCATACACTTATACACACACATGAACACACGTACACACATGCGCGCGCGCGCACACACACACACACACACACACACACACACACACACACACACACACTTACTTACCTCACGCACTGGTGTACTAGGTGCAGTCTTCTCCTGGATCTCCCTCACTGTGGCTGCAGCGGCTGGGGTCCTTGGCAGGTGCTGCCTCCGTTGGATGTGTGGTGTCACAAGTGCCTTCCCCAGCTCCTCGAGAAAGATGCGCCTCTTGTACAGCTTTGACACATTCCACTCAGGAAAGATCTCAGTCCAGATAACAAACGCATTGTAGGCCGATACATCGATCATGTTATAAAAGATGACCAATGGCCAGCGCGCAGTCATTCACTTGGTGCTGTAGGAATTTGTGTGTGTGTGTGTGTGCGTGTGTGCGTGTGCGTGTGCGTGTGTGTGTGTGTGTGTGTGTGTGAAAGAGATTGGGGTGAAATATGTCTCACAGTTGCAAAGAAAGAAATAGTCTGACATTTCTGACACCCTTTTACCTCCAGTTTGACTGCTGGGTCAAATTGACCCGAACAGTATCTATGTGATATAAACATGTAGGGGGTGGTTGCAAATATGTGAGATGAACCATTTTCATGTTATATGTTGATTACACTAATTAAGGCAAGCAGAAAAAGTTTCATACTGAAAAAATACTTGTAACTATTTTTCCTAGATCTTCAAACTTTAAAACGGGTCAATTTGACCTGTAACATAACAGGAGGGAGTTATCACGCCTACGGTTTGTTTTCTTTGGTTTGATTCAGAGTTGAGAAGTTCTTTCAGTTTCACTCTGACCAATTACAAGCCAACTAGCAGAGTTTTGGTAACCTGTCATCCCACCAGGTTAGAGAGTCCAAACCAACCTGGTTCCAGTCTGTAACTTGATCTCTTCTCTGGTGTTCATACCAGTTGAGAACACATGAAGAAATATCTGGATAGGAGCATCAGTCCAGACCAACGTTGGCCCTCGCTTCATTTTGTTAAGCTAGGCTTTCCAAGCATGAGGAACTGCTGGCTATCAGATGTCAACATCGTTTCCTTATACCCATAATCCCTTGCGTTTTGCGGTTGTTCCCAGTAGCTGGTTCAGATTACGACTCTCACTCCTAACGAACCACCGCAGGTCTCTTGGAAGAGCCTGCATCTCGGTCAGCGATTTGATGCCACCAGAGTTTGAACCTTTCTAAAGGGTTTCTAATATTACAGCACCGAAAAGGGTTCTGGTACAGTACCAACCTAAAAAACACATCCTGGTATTATCATCACAAGTTAACACACCGGTTAAGTGTGTTAATACACTGCAGGTCTTACCCGGATGAATGCCCTTTTCTACCCCTCGTGGAAAATGCCCACAATGCACCAGTTGCGGTTGCCCCCCCCCTTGGAAGGTTGAAGGAGGTTGTGACTCCCCTTCAGCAACTCATGACTAAAAGCTAGTGGCTTTTAGCTGCCAGGTTTAATTAAGAAATAAACCTTTAATCGTCTGTTTCCCGCCTGCTTGCAGCGCACTCACAGCAAGGAGTCAAAACAGGGGGAAGGAGAAGAGCTGAGGGAGGGAAAGGAGGAGGAGAAAGAGGTGGGATGGAGAGACAGAAAAGAGGGAAATTGATAAGAGGAGAGTGGGAGGGATGCAGAAGAGGAGGTGTAGCTGAAAGAGAGAAAGGACAGTAGCGAGGTGAGGAGGGGAGAAAGAGGAGTTAAGAGAAGGAGGTAAAGATGGAAGACATGTGAGAAGGAGGAAGAGAGGAGGAGGAGAAAAGGGGTATGGGGAGAAACAGAGGAAAGGCACAGGGTGGAGGGAGAAGGTCAAGAGAGGTAGAGGAAAAGGAGGAGAGAGATGTAAGTAGAGAGAGTGGAAGGAAGGAGAGAGGAGTTGAAGGATGAGGAGGTGGAGGGAGGAAGAGGGGAGAAAACCTGGAGAATGTGGAAAGAGAGTGAGGAGGAGGAGGAGGAGATTAGGAAGGAGTGAGATGAAGATGGGAGGTTAAAGAGCATGCAAGGGAGGAGTGAAGGGAAGGAAGAGGAGGAACAAGTTGAGACGAGGAGGAGAAGGTGAAGGGGAATAGGAGGGAGAAAAATGGAGATGAGGGAGAAGGAGGAAGAGAAAGAGAGTGGGAAGAAGGACGGGAGGAGGTGGAGGGAAAAGAGTAGAAGGTGGAGGAGGTGCAGAAGTGATGAGGAGCTGGAAGAAAAGTAGGAGAAAGTGGCGGGAGAAGGAAGTAGAGACGCGAAGGAGGATGTGATGAGATGCAGGGGGTGGGAAGAGAGGGAAGAGGGAGGAAAAAGAGGAGGTGAAAGAGGAGGAAAATTGGAGATGGATGGTTGAGGGAGAAGAAGAATGAAAGGACGAGGCGTGGTCAAGAAGGAGGAGTGGGGGGGGGGGGTTGAAGGAGAGCAGTCAAGCAATGTGACCCAGCAATCAGTAGGTGGACTACGATCCCTCTGGAATGTGATTGTTCCTGAGAGAGAGAGAGAGAGGGGGGAGAAAGAGAGAGGGGGAGAAAGAGAGAGGGGGAGAAAGAGAAAGGGATGGTGAATGGCGACAAAGTGAAAAGTGAAAATGTGTTTACCCGTAAGGGAGGGACAGATTGAAGATGGACAGAAAATGTTTAGCCCTGAGCGAGACAGGTGAAGATTGAAAGAATGATTTTGTGTGTGAGAGAGAGAAGACGAGAGAGAGGGAGAGAGAGAGGGAGGGAGGGAGAGAGGGAGAAAGGGAATGTGTTTATCCCATAAATCGAGGTTTGCCGTCCGTTTCTAAGGAGAAAAAAATAAGTGACTTAAAGCTTTTAATGAGCAGGAGCTCAGCCGACCGGCTAATGCTTCGTTAAGGAGACGCTGATTGGCCTGCCGGCTGAGTCCCCGCCGGCAGCACAGCAATAATGAGGCCCTTTGTTGAGCAGCAAGGGCCCAATCATAGAACTACAACACATAGAACAGGTTCTTACAGTGGCCCTGAGAGCTCAACGCACTGCAACTTAAAAAAACACATGCAAGTTGACGAAACACAAGCAAATTAAGAAAACATCTTCATCAATTTGACAACACACGCAACAAATTAAGAAAACATCTTCATCAATTTGACATTTGCAGCGCTTTGAGCTCTCAGGGCCACCATAGGTTCTTCCTGCACTGCAAAAGCAATGTAAGTAAGAGTAATACAAGTCATTTTATCAGTAAAGTATTTTCATCTCATCTCAAGTCATCTTTTTCTTCAAATAAGCAACAATTCTGGCAATTATTATTATTTGTTTTTATTTATTATTATTACTATTATTATTATTATTATTATTATTATTATTATTATTGTTGTTGTTATTTTAATATTTTATTATTATTATTATTATTATTATTGCTTGTTTCAGTACAACCTATTTCATGAATTTTCTTCAAGTGATGCATGAGGCAATCTCGCACTCCAAATGGCAGCAAGGTAACGTTTTGAAAAATTGAACTTGGATCCTGTAACGTGACGTCAGTGAAGTGCACACGGCTCGCTCACGTTCACCAGCCAGCCGTTCTGTGATGCTTCACACCAAAGGAAACCAAAGAGAGAGCCGTGAACCGAGAGAGGAGAACGTCTCAGCGTTTTCGTCTCCTTCAGATGTTCACCCCTGTTTTTTTTACTTCGCTGTTCTTTCTCATCTTACTGCTGTTCTCCATTGACTGTAGTGATGGGCAAAAAAGAACAAACGAATCTTTTTGAATGAATCATTTTAGTGTCCGGTACGTACCGGGTTAGCAAATCGAACGGATCGACTGCTCATGAATCCCTACTCACACTGCCCACACCCACTCACGTTGCCTGCTATGAGAGACTGAGCTGCTGCTCTGAGCTGCTCGCGAACCGTTCAGTCTCTATCGGACTTCTCGGACATCTGCTCTCTAGGTTCGCGAGATGTCCGATGTCCGAGAAGTCCGATAGAGACTGAACGGTTCATCAGCTCTCTTGTTCATCAGCTCTCTCGTTCATCGGCTCTCTCGTTCATCGGCTCTCTCGTTCATCGTTGAACGAGAGAGCCGATGAACGAGAGAGCCGATGAACGAGAGAGACTACTTCCGCGTACCTGCCGGATCAAGGAGCCATATTGGATCGTGAAAAAGGCCAATGTAATAATGTAGCGATCTATTCTGCACACATTGACAACAGTTTTTGTTGTTTAAGATGTTGTTTAATAAATTAACTGGTAATTGGGTAAACTATAAGCCATTTAACATTGAACGAGATGAACAGACAGGGCGATGTCCGAGCGCCAAACAAATAACTTAACAGCGACTTCATCGGCGATTTGACTTTTCTGCAGATGCAGGAAATTCAGTGCAAGCCATTCTAGTTCAATAATCCGATTTAGATTGAAGTAAAGAAAAAAATGCAACGTTATACAGTTGCAAACGTCTTTATTAAAATGGCAAACAAAAAAAATATCAAAACAAACAACAACAATGAAATAAATATAAGCATGTCTGCTCACTGCAGGGCATGACCAAATATAAAAATCAAAGTGTCACAGTGACAAGGGCCTTAATATAAAACAACAAAAGAAACAAACCAAGTTGTAAACATATTATAACAAATATAAATACAAATATAAAAAAAGAATCAAAACTCGAAAGGTTCGATTCATTTACATGTATCAACTCGAAGGAATCAATTCTTTGAAAAGATTCGGTCCGCCCATCACTAATTGACTTTGCTAGCCTCACCTTGATAGCCACAACCCAGCTCACAGCTGGCCACGCCCACATGCCACACCCACAGCGAATAGGATACGCCCTAGCACGTCCCGACATCATTGAAAAGCCAATTCCAGGCAAACGAGGGGATTTAGGCATGAAGACACAGGACAGACAGACAGACAGACAGACTGATAATGTTCATAACATATCGTTCATTTCTTGTTATTTTAATGTCAAAATAGTCTTAATTAGTAGTGTCTTTATTTTGCTCATGTAATAGAGCAGCCTATGTGAAAACTGTATTCTGCACTGATGATTGCTTCCTTTTTGCACTGTATCGATCTACTGATTTCCTCTCTGCTCTCTCTGGTATTAAACTGATGTTTGTCTCTCTGGTATATGATATATGTGGTGATTTTATTAGCCCGGCCTGTAAATCAAAATTTCCTCGAAAGTAGAAAGATGTGAATTGCATTGAACATGGCAATTTATCCACCTTGCTGTAAGGTGCCAGTCCTGCATGTCACATGAAATGAGAGAGCATGAGACTCGGGGGAACACGACTCTCTCCCAGAATGCTCTGCAAAGCCTCTGCCACGGCAACAGATCGACTTTCTGTGTCTCATGCACTGCAGCAGTGATTATTTCCATGGCAACATTATCAAAAGTTGCATGGCTACAATCGTAAACGCGCCAGCCAGATTTGAAAAAGTAATGCCCTTTGTATCTCATGCTGTGTGGAGGGAACGATTATGCCACCGTTTAATGTCACATGTTCCACATCCTTCTCGTTTATTGCTTTGTTATGGCAAAATTTTATTGCAAGCTGTTGTGAAAACTGAAAAGCTGATTGATTCATTTGAAGCAAAGAGAACAGAAAGTGAGTGACAGAAAGAGAGAGAGAGAGAGAGAGATTAATTGCTCAGAAAACACAGAACTCCTCCCCACTAAAACATAAAGATGATGTGGCAGCATTACCCAGAGGACCACCAGGGTCAGGTCAACTGCTCCACGTATTAGTGTTGTATTTAGGTCATAAAACTCAGTGAAACGCCGATACCCTGATGCCCCGCCCCTTTCTGTTTGAGCAACCATAAAACACTCTGGAGCACCGCTGTCCAAAATTACCCTCTCGATTTTACTCTGAAATGTAGCCTACACATCTCTTATCCCTCTTATACAGACTTACAATAACAGTTCACAGGGTTTAGTGTCTTTCTCAAGCAGACTTTAGTTTATTTTCTTTGGTCTGAACTGAAAGTTTACTGCATTTTAGTATTTGGTTGGTTCAGGTTCACTGTCCAGTCACAAGCCAACCAGGGATTGTAAACCTAAGTCCCATGACTCCCCAGCAGCTGGTTGGTTGGTTGAGTTTTGGTAACCTGTCATCCCACCAGGTTAAAGAGTCCGAACCAACCTGGTTCCAGTCTGTAACTTGATCTCTTCTCTGGTGTTCATACCAGTTAAGAACACATGAAGAAACATCTGAACATGAGCATTAAATCACATTTATTTGTATAGCCCTTAATCACCGTTACAGTCTCTAAGGGCTTCACAGTGCCCAACATGTGAAAATAATAAATGATTAGTACACGACATCCCCCATCCTTAGACCCTCACAGAGGACAAGGAAAAACTCCCACAAAACCTTATTGGAAAAATTGGGAGAAACCTTGGGAGGGGCTACACAGAGAGGGATCCCCCTACCAGGACGGTTGGGTGTGCAATAGATGCCGAGTTTGGGCAAGCAGAGTATACACAATATATGAAAGTTCATTTTGGTGGGACATCAGTCCAGACTCAACTCAAGTCATGTCAAGTTTATTTCTACAGCCCTTTATCACAAACACGGCTCAAATGACTTTACAGGCCTAACTAGCTCAAGATGATTTATGACACAGTTCTAAATGAATTAGTTATCAATTATCAATCAATTATGACAACATGTTGAATAGTAGAATATGATCAAACCCAAAGCTCATGAAAACAGAGGCTGAAGAACGCCTTCAAAACCTGCCTAAGGTAGTCTGACCTGGCCAGCACCACCAGCCTAAGGCCTCTATGAAGACAAGGAAAAACACTATAGGAGAAAAAAATGTAAGAAATCTTGGGCGGGGCAAATCAAATAGGCCCCTCCCACCAGGACAGCTGGGTAGTTCTGTGTATATAGTTCAATAGACTGGCTTCATCTTGTTATGCTAGGCTTTCCAAGCAAATTGTACTTATTGTGTATTGTTTTAGTGTAATGGTATATGATTTAGGCCCTATTTTATTATATTTCATATTGATATTTTTTTTTACTATTTTAATGGAAGAGTTTTCTTTAATTTGATATTTTGGACATTTTGTGTAATCTGGCTGTGATTCCACAGTTCACTGCTTGTTCTCAATATTAAATGGATATTAAAATATCCATGAAGTACTTCACTATTTGAGTAATCTTTCTTTGAGTAATACTTTTTTATTCTTACTCAAGTAGTTATTTGGGTGGCTACTTTTACTTCTACTTGAGTCATTATTAGTTTATCACAGTAACAATACTTTTACTTTAGTAAAGTTTTTGGCTACTCTACCCACCTCTGATCAAGACAATCATAAGAATCACAAAGAAACAACTTTCAAAGAACATTTGTACTGTGTACATTGTACTGTGTCCAATGTCTGTACATATCTGTGCAGCTGTCAATGCATGAATGGAGATGGAGACAGAGGCAGACTAATGAGATTGTGTGCTAAGTGGTGGGGAGAGAGACGGGTTTAGCCCCACAGGGGATAAGGCCTCTAACCTTTAAACAATGTCAGAAGGTCTGGGAGCTGACATTAAGCTACTGTTTCTATACAGCACCTAAGCCCCGCCCACCACACTCAACCCTTGGTTCCAGGAAGTTTTGAACCATTCGCGTTTAGCACAGCAAGACTTCTGTTATTTCTGCATCTTTAATAGGCTCACTTCCTATCTTATGTAACTGTATATTTATAGACATGTTTACAGTAAAAACACATAAAACATAAAAACAACATTAAAGCACAATGAATGCACGATAAAACATGTATTGCAACAAAACGTTGCTCATCAGTGCAAACTACAAAGTTCTTGTCAGGTTAAGTGTTGCATCATTTCATGTGTCCATGGTTCTTCGGCTCTTGAGTTGAGGCACGCTAAGCCAAGTGAGTTGTGCCTGGCTCACACCAGTAACCTTATTGGCAATCTATTGATGACCATGGAGAATTGTCAAGAAGTCTGTCACCTTTACTTAACATCACTGTTACCCCTGAATGCTCGTCTAATTAAAAGAAAAAATTGTGCCGTGCTTGGAGAGTGACTTTTTCCCCTCCCCGCTGGTCTGCCATGCTGGTGTTTACTAGGAAGTGGTGCGTTTATTTCGGTTTAATTCCCTCTCCCTGGCCGGCCGGGGCGGTCAGATGACAGGAGCTAATCTCTGGTCTGCCTGACTGCCTGCCTGCTCAGTAATATGGGATTAAAACCTAGCGTGAGGCCCGGGACCCAACAAGAGGGGTGGGAGAGGTGATGATGATGATGAGGAGGAGGAGGAGGAGGAGGAGGCAGACGAAGAGCTGTGTCAA
The DNA here is from genome assembly GCA_034670385.1 of Hoplostethus mediterraneus. Classification (NCBI taxonomy): domain Eukaryota; kingdom Metazoa; phylum Chordata; class Actinopteri; order Trachichthyiformes; family Trachichthyidae; genus Hoplostethus; species Hoplostethus mediterraneus. The sequence goes on from JAXDDW010000239.1 coordinate 213,505, forward strand.
CTCTCTGCAGATCTGGAGACTTGAGACTTGGACTTGTCTGCTGTGAGACCCGACTTAACTCGACTTGCCCCGGCAAAACCCTGAGCAATAAAACAATGTAGGCTACATTAACTGTTAAATAGGCTATTTCTCAATCACAAGGTCAGGTCACTGCTCTGCCTTCCTGCAGTGTTTGTTTGGATGGTAACCATGGTAACAGGCTGTGTGGCTATGCCTAATGGATAATGGGTAACGATGAGCTAGCCCAACTCTCATGGAAACAATCAATAAATAGCTCTGGTATAAATGCTGGGTTTCCTCTGGCTAACCAAGCCTCTATCTAGGTGAATTCCTCCGCTAGAAGGAGTCAAATAACCAAACATCCTCAAACCTGCTGAGCAATAAAAGAGAAAGAAAAACTGTTTAGCTCATTTTGGTTCATGAATTCATTCCTATTCCCTGATGCTCAGCCTACAAAACGTTTTGAAAGTACGCTGCTCGGCTAAAACAGCAGCCAAGCCTGGGCTACTTTTCATACTGATGGAGTTGTTTTTCTTTCTATAACTATTCAACATTATCAGTAAGTCCTCCTTGTAGGTGTATCATACCTGTAATTAACTTCTGAATCATAATGATCATGCAGTTTGATCTGCAGAGATCTACAGTCCACCAGAATGATTGGCAACCTTAAAGACACAAGTAAGTTATATTCTGTCTTCTGAAGATTCATCATTTCACACAGCTGCAACTTCCATTCATATCCTATCATAGGATTACAGATCTGGCGAGAGGGAAAAGAGTATTCCTCCACAACACGAGGACAGCAATACAAGTATAACGTTTCATTTTGATTTAAGACTCAGAAGTGACGCACCACTTTTAGCTCAAACTCAACTCGTCCTCTGGGTCGAGCCTGTTGTTTCTTAGAGTTTTGCTTTATTAGATTAGGTGAGATGAATGATTGGATGAAACTTTAATGATCCCCATGGGGAAATTGAGTTATGAACTCCATGCAGTAAGACAGTCTCTCTGCCTCCACCTTCCTCTGTCTCCCTCCATCGCTCTTCACTGCTTTTTATACTTATCTGTCACATGTTCTCTCGCTCTCCCTCGGGGATAAACACTCTCTCGTTCTCTCTCTCTTCTTCGCTCCATATCTCCTTCCAAAGTTCAGTTGCTTTATTGACATGACGTGCCGAAGCAGCCTACAAAATGTGAATTTTCAGAAAACAGTTTCATGTGCTAAAGCAACAGGACCTAAACACCAATATGTAATGTATTGTAATGCCACAACTGAGAATGTGTAGTTATAAGCCCGTAAGGCCTTATAGACCTTGTAGAGTCTCTTGTCTCCAGCTTTACTTCCCCTCATCTCTCCGCGTCTCCATTTCAGGAAGCCTCTCGTCTAGATGTTTGTCACATTTCCTGTCACATGCTCTTCTGTCCAACGACACCAGCAGCGGCGGTCCAAACATAACAGCCTTTATGTTTTCTTGTTCCTGTGAGAGCCGGCCTCCTCCTGGCTGCGAGTCTCCTGATGGTTATCAGACAGAAAGTTAGATTTATTCAGTTTTGTTTTCCTTTCCCCAGTTTAATCACTTGCTATAGCTCAGGTCAATTCAATTGATACACCTCACTGTAAGGTAGAGTGATTCATGGCCTTGCATTGCCATCCATCTACCCGGAGGATCCTTCTGTCCTTCTACTCTGGAGCTGTAGAGAGCATCCTGACTGGGAGCATCACTGCCTGGTTCGGCAACAGCTCCGCTCAGGACAGGAAGGCTCTACACTCCCCACCCTGCAGGACTTGTACACCAGGAGGTGCAGAACCAGAGCCTGCAGGATCATGAAGGATCCTCACCACCCCAACAACGGACTGTTTCAGCTGCTGCGGTCAGGCAAGCGCCTCCGTAGTCACGCTGCTAAAACAGAGAGACTGAGACGGAGTTTCTTTCCTCAGGCCATCAGGACTGTGAACTCTGACCTCACCAGGGCCCCCACCTAGACCTACACACTGCCCCTCTTACACACACACACACACACACACACACACACACACACACACACACACACACACACACACACACACACACACACACACACACTTAGGTTAACGAATACACATAATTTATAACTCATTACATTCACACATTTCCCCCATCTACCTCTTATTTTATATTTTATATTTTATATTTTATTAAGTGCTCTTACTGTACATATTGTGTTGCTTTATATAAGAGCTCTACTGTAATTATTGTAATTTTTTATATTTCTTTCATACTGTAAATATTGTGCTGGTTTTTTACTGTTAATAATTTGTATAATGCCCTTTGCACATTCCCGTGAGCATTGCCACTTTGCATTTCACTGCATGTATGTGTATGTGACTAATAAAACTCTTGAACTTGAACTTGAACTTGAATTTGAACTATCTATCTGTCTGTCTGTCTGGTTATCCATCTATCCATCTATCTATCTATCTATCTATCTATCTATCTATCTATCTATCTATCTATCTATCTATCTATCTATCTATCTATCTATCTATCTATCTATCTATCTATCTATCTATCTATCTATCTATCTATCTATCTATCTATCTATCTATCTATCTGTCTGTCTGTCTGTCTGTCTGTCTGTCTGTCTGTCTGTCTATCTATCTATCTATCTATCATTCTATCTATCAGGTGAGGCACCACAGGTGGATGGGGGGAAGAATTAAAGCTGAATGAAACTTTACATGTTGCTATATTAGCCCAGTTAGCGCAGGACTACGTTCTACACCAGGGCTAACCCAGAGCAGGGTTAGCTAAAGGCAGGCTGAGTCCACTTCAGAGTAAACCCATGTGAGTTCTCCCTCCCTAGTACTGTTGAGGTACTGTTGAGGCACTGTGAGCAAAGCACTGAACCTCCACCGGCTCCAGTGGAAGACAGCTGACTGGTTGTACTGGGAAGGTGTGAATGTGAAGTAGGACAGGGCTCAGAAAACACTACATGTAGTCATTTCATGAAGTTCATCATTCAGTGACTCTAAAATATAAAAGATCCGTTCTATAAAAGCAACTGAAGTTACATACTCTCCTTCAGAAAGCACCACAGTCTGTTTTCATTTGGCAGTATTTAACAGCAGGTACCACAAGCTATGCTACCAGCAGAACCGTGTTGCATCACACTGCTGTTTCCAAAACTGCTTTTTCAGCTTCCTCCTAAATACATTAACACTTTGTCACCAAAACCGCAGAAATGTTTTGTTCAGCGAGGGAGTCTCTCCTACTCGTAGTGTCTCTCTCTCTCTCTCTCTCTCTCTCTCTCTCTCTCTCTCTCTCTCTCTCTCTCTCTCTCTCTCTCTCTCTCTCTCTCTCTCTCTCTCTCTCTCTCTCTCTCTCTCTCTCTCTCTCTCTCTCTCTCTCTCTCTCTCTCTCTCTCTCTCTCTCGGAGGATTGGGAGAATAACAGAGTGAGTCTGTGAGGAGGAGTGGACTGATGACTTCCCCTTTCTGTTTGTACTCCCTGCAGCCTTGCAGCCAGCCAGCCAGCCAGCGACCCGGTAGTTTGACTGTGGAAAATTACTGAGCCCTCAGCCAGTCACAAGCGTCTGACAGCTCTGCTACGAAACCCAGAAGTCTGAAGTCAGATTCATGGGGCCCACAGGGAGACGAGTCATGCTACAGAGGTTGTTTTCTCGTATTCATCCACACCGTCCTGCAGGGCTGAATGCATGCAGTTTTAGTATGTGTGACCCCTGACTGAAGAAATCCCTTCATCCTGTCAGAATGGAATTGTACATGTTGAATAGATACACAGATACAACCTCTTTTTTCCTGTTATGACGTATTTATTATGTTATTAACACCTTCAAATGAATGCATTTTCTTGTTTCATTTTGATCAATAAATAAATTGTTGGTCATTTTAGAGGAAACTGAGAAAAAGTTCAAAGTTCAACCACTGGGGGTTTTTGAAGGCTGATACCGAATATTTCAGTGTTTCTTCCAGTGTGTCTTCTACAAATGTCTTCACATTTCACAAAGTTTCACAAACTTTCCATAATGAGACAGTCTCTACATGTAGGACCTTGAGTTAGTTCGTTTTTTTTGTTTTACAGTGCAAATTAAGCTTGCAAAAAAAACAACCCATACCTATAAAGAACATTACAACCTTTTACTGTGTCACTGTTTAACGTGAGATGTGAGGACAAAGTTCACCGCAGAGGGATTGCCTCACCTGTTTTCACCAGAGCCGTGGATACAGAGGGTTCGGTCAGGGTTTAGTGAGTGACGGGGAACCAAATCTGAACCTCTATTTTTGACTTGTCCATGTCAACTTTTACATGCTTGGCGGTCTCCACTGTCTACGGAGACAGTCGGATTTTCATTGATCCAAATAAATAAATGATTTCTTTGATCTATCAACCAACTGGACAAACTCTTATAAATAAAGACTCTGGTTGTTACGGGGCAGTAGTGGCTGGTGAAAAGGCCTGTCAACTAGACTCTCAGTCTCATCAGCCAATATGAAAGTATGCAACAGGATTTATGGGAAATGTAGTCTGAATGAGGAGAAACACTAGCACTAACAATACCACTGGTGTGAGATAAAGGCTACCAATCGTCTTGTCTATGGGAATTAAACCAAGATTTTACCAAGGTATCTCTACTAATATGACAACAATATATTGATAATAGAATAAACTACTCCAGTGGAGACTGGCTGTACTGACAGATCCATACTGTCACACGTGGCCTCACATTAAGTACAGGAAAAGTTGACTGTAGATATCAACTGGATGTGTGAATGATTGGAAGTGACTTGGATGTTTGGTTCAGTAGCTCTTCAGAGGTCTGAGGTCACGCTGCCCAGGCCAGCTGCATGATTTGGTTAATGCAAAGTTGTCCTTGACTATGTGTGTGTGTGTGAGTGTGTGAGAGTGTGTCAGTGATGCAAGGGCAGTGTGAGTGTGAGTTTATGGAGATCCCAAACAAATCCGGTCCTCGGCCCTCAGAGTGGATTAGAGCTTACATAAGAGCCAGAGAAAAGACACCACAGCATGGGAAATGATCTGCTCTGTCTGCCTGTCTGCCTGCCTGTCTGTCTGTCTGTCTGTCTGTCTGTCTGCCTGCATGCCTGTCTGTCTGTCTGCCTGTCTCTCTTTCTGTCTGTTTAGGAAGCTTCCAAGAGACACGTGTCTTTTATTCCAAGTGGGACATCAGCCAGTCGGTGTCCTCCACCTCTGATATGATGGATATGCTGCAGTTTGTTATGTATTTATTGTAGAATTGATCAATACTACAGTGGTTGTCTAGGAAGTCCTTACCTTGACATTTTGATCGGATTCCACACAAATATGCATGAATAGGTTTTATTATTGTAATTATTATTATTAATAATATTATTATTATTTAGACCAAAAATATCGGCCTTCACAAACCCATGTCGGTTGAACCCTAGTGGAGAGAGAGAAAAGGATAGAAAGAATGAAATGAAGGAAGAGGGAGAGGCAGGGGCCAAATTCCCTCCGCCGAGCACCACCCTCCGATAAAATCTGTCTTTGGTGGATAAATCAGTAAGATAAGTCAGCGCCACATTGGCTGTTAATATGCAGTTTTTGGTCTTTGCCTGTTCTCAAACTTTGTCCTTGCTGACCACCGTACACTCTCTCTGACCATGAGCCAATCAAATCAAAGCAAAACAATGGCATTGTATCAAACAGGCTCCTGATTGGCTGCTTGTTACTCCTGTTGCTCTACACAAATCTGTAGCATCTAAACTTTTGTGTCTCTGCTGCCTGGATGGTTAACTAGCCTAAAGTTAGTAGAAACTTTACATCATTCCCATGTGGTGACACACAGCACGTATGAGGACACCAAAGGAAATATGAAGACTATGACAAAAAAACATGTACAAGTTTTAGATGAATACTCTGGATAGATACTTTATTGATCCCTGAGGGCTAAATTCTGGGGTTGCAGCAGCACAGTAACAGTATCACAAACAACTGAATATAAAAATATCAAAAATGAGGCCTAAATACAATAGAATACACAATAAACATGAAGTAGAATCATGATGTACAGCGGATGGATGGTATCTTTCCATATATACAAGTAATAAGTTTATGGTAAGTATAAGGACTGGGAAGATAGTTCATATATATACAGAGTAAATGAATGGCAGTGAATGACTGTGAAAGGGAATGAGAATGAATGAATGAATGAAGTACACAGTACTTCATTCTGTTCATGAAATGCGTCATGGTGCGTAGGTTGACATATTTCTATGAAAAATGTATATTCATTAATTTGTAATCCGGTAAAAATTATTGTTGGCAGATGATTTTTTTGTTGTTGACATAGACGGGGAGAGAGAGACAGAAAGGGTCCAGTGGTGTAGCTCTCATGTCAGACAAAAACAGAGACAGACAAGCAGAGCTTTGACTGTCCAGCGGTGGGTCCTTGGTTGACAGACAGGTCCTCAGCCTTCCTGTCTCTCTCTCACGCTGAGTGCCAAAAGGTTTCCATCCCAGAGCCGAGGGCCGCGGGTTGCCAGGCTATATCTGTTACAGAACAAAAACAGTCTGAGCATATACATCATGTGCCAGAGGCCTTCTTCCTCCCAGCTTCAGTCAAACTTACACGGCGAAGCAATGTCAAAACAAGGAAGGTGTTTGGCTTGGTCCTGATTCAGAGGTAGGGAATGTATCGTGTCAGCTTGTTATTACTGTTATTGTTGACAAAAGTCCAAATTAAAAGCATGGTGGGAATAAGCCCTGTGGAGGAGGTATATGATGCCGTCGTCCAAACCTGTGTGGGCCTGCTATGCAAACTGCCCAGCCTGCCAAGCTAGAAGGTGTGTGTGTGTGTGTGTGTGTGTGTGTGTGTGTGTGTGGGTGTGTGGGGGGGGTGGCCTGGTGTTATCCTGTCAAACCTGAAAAAGAGGTTTACCTCATTGACCTTTGGTCCCCTCCATTGTTTGGCCTGGCTGCTCTTACCCAGTGAGCCTTCTCATCCCACTCCACACTTGCCTGGGACCAGCTCCACTGAATCGCTTGGCGCGCCCACTTTTTCAAAACCCATGTGGCGATTCAGTGGGTCTGGACCTGCTTTCTTCTGAGGCTGGAAAGATTATAATTATGATGACACGATCACCAATTTGTTACAATTTCAAATATGTCTGATAATAAAACATTCAGAGTCAACAGTGTAGAATATGTATGAGCGTATGTAGCGTATGAGCGTATATGCGGACTCAACGTCAATCAATGTCAAATTAACTCCAACTATCACTTATTTCAACAGTTACCTGCTACATAGCCGAAGCACACCTGACCTTACACAACAGAGGAAAAGACAGATATGCATGATCTACTGGTGTGCTGAATTCTGACAATGTCCAATAAAAAAGTTATATTTTCAGCTCCAGAGTCTGTACTGGGTAACAAAGATGCTGAACATGGAGGACAGCTGAGGTGACTTTCACTCTCAATCAACAGAACAGTAGGCTACCACTCGGACAAGCTCCAGCGGCCAACCTGAAATGCCTTGATTGGGTGGTGAAGGAGGTTCTTGATAAAGGATAAAGCAGGATTACTGGGCACATTTAGTCCAGGAGAACACACATCTGTTCACCGACAAAGCTGCATGCACTGGGTTCAGGGCACGACTAACTGATGCAGTGGTAGAACAGGGTGAATACATATTTACTCATGATCATATTGTGGACAACCTACCAGTAGTTCAATTACAACGTTCAACACAAATACTACATGCGGTTAGTGAAGTCTAGTGAAGTTGAGCCTAGCTTCCAGAGGGAAAGCTTCTCTGAGCCACATGTAGATTTCACTGAATTATCCAGCAGCTATTCAAGTCTGACACATGAGCAACAAGTGAAGACTCTTTACTGTCAGGAACTGTTTTGTTACATTGCCCCATACCATCTGATATGGTAAAGGACTACACCAACTTTTCAGCTTAACCTTTATGTGACCAACCCTGGATGACTAAAAGGTCTGTCTTCTGACATCAGGTAATGCTAATATGCCAACACATTTGCACAGGACAGAGGTATCTATCAGAGACACAAGAGATTATTTTGGTGGTTCTCCTATCTAACATGCAAAAGGTAAGTTTACTAACGAGCCAGTTTCCAAGATGGCGTAGCCCTTCAAGTTACCACCTTCATGAAGGTCAGAAATAGAGGCTGTCAAGCATCTTTTTGGTGAAGTGCTAGGTTTTTAATCAGAATGAATGTTGAGAAACAAGCTCATTGTATGTGTTCATTGATCGTAAGTTGTTATCGCTGATCTCTTCAAAGGGTTGAAAGCTTTACTATTCTATTTGCATGTCATGCAGCCTGAGGCTCGGTGAACAAGATTATTTCCTATTGATGAAGCAAATGAAGAGGTGCATTTATCGAGACACTATTCATGTAGTGTTAGATACACTTCAAATGGGGTCTGTGAATGAACACCTGAGTGAAAAGGCTTCACTGATATTTCATTGTGTACAATTTCCAACATAATTTGTCTTTCAATATACAGTTATGGATCTACTGAAGCTGTCATACATACTAGGGTAAATAAATCAGAAAAACAAAGACAGCGCCAATAAATGACTAGAGACACGTGACTTGTCGGCTAACTTTAGCTACAGAGCTTAAACTAGTTAGCGTTAGTGTTTATGTGAGGACAGTGGCGGAGCTGGTAGATTACGCCAAGCTCTTTGCTACTGTGATTGGTTGAGGATGATTCAATAGGTTAACACTTTATTAACACTTGTCAATAAATTGGCCTCAGAAGACAGCAGGTCAAATATGATTTCAAAAAGCGGGCATGACTGCAATAAAGTGGGGCGGGTTCTCGACAAACTCCACACCTCCTTCATACTGTTTCATTGGAGATTGAGCTCAGTCCTCTCCCAGTAGGTGCTCTTTCCAGCCATGGTTCTTCTCTTCATCTCCCTCTGGACAGACTTAACCTCCTTGACCCCAGCCCTGAAAGCCCTATTCTTCTATTGAGGAGGGATTTAATTGCTTGGAGTTGTTAAAGTTTGGCTCTCTTGATTTCAGGCGTTACCCATCTGACCCCCAAAGAACCATCATCAAGGGGCAGGCAACTAAGTTTACTTAGTTGTAAGTACACTGTCTTAACATTTTCATCTGCTGGTATGGGCATCTTGGTTTCAAATCCCAAAAATGTACTTGTCAATTTTAGCAGCAACATCTTGGGTGTCCAGCTTTGAAGTTTGTCTGATCTCTACAAGAGGCAGTCCTGTCTGACCCTCCTCTTCATCCTGAATTCCAGACTTAGCAGGTTAGCTACCCTGAAGTAGACAAATCATTCATCCACACCTTTGGCTATTGCCAAACTAAATTCAGGGATGAAGAGATGATATGTGATATGTGATAGGTGTTGTAGAATATAATTCAGAAATATATATTCAGAATATAATTTCCATATGACATCTGTAGATGAGATTGTTTCTCTGAGAGTGATCCTTTAATTGTTTTATTATGTCCTGTTTTTGGGTTACTCTTGGGTCAGTCTTGTGTCACTTCTACATTATCGCTGGACCAACTTGCCACATACATCCCGTATTGCTGCGAGTTTTTCATGCTCTCGGTGGCCCTGCCTTGTTTCTCTGTCATCAAAGCCTGGAACCATTTTGATGACATTAGCAGCACTAAGTCTACCCTGTTGTTCAAGTGGGGAGAGGGACCATAATAACTTTCTATTTTTGGAAGGTAACTTATAGAGACAGAACAGAATCTGCTGGTGGTTGAGAGACAACAGGAGGGTCAACCTCAAGGTTCTCATTCTCATCAGAGGAGGATGTCTCATAATCAGGGTCCTCCTCAACATTATTGTCAGTCTCAGAAACATTCTTCTTTATGTCACTTGTGCTGTCAAAGAGCTGTGACAAAACCTCATTGACAGAAAACATTTGCTTAGAGGTCATTTTCAATTGAGAGAGAGCATAAAGAGAGAGGACACAGAGCACCAAGGGAAATGGTTTAGAAGGCTGCTGTGCAAGCCTTTTATATGTTTGCCCCTCCTCCATGATGTGAACTATCAATGTCCTCACGCAAACCAAGTCAAAGAACACCGATGTATACCAAATGTGCACAGGACATTAAAAGGGGGAAGGGTCGGGGAAGTGTTTCTTGAAGAAGAAGGGTCAAGGTAGTGTTTCTTGAAGAGGAAGGGTCAGGGTAGTGTTTCTTGAAGAGAAAGGGTCATGGTAGTGTTTCTAGAAGAGGAAGGGTCAGGGTAGTGTTATTTGTGGAGGAAGGGTCACGGTGGTGTTTCTTGAAGAGAAAGGGTCGGGGTAGTGTTTCTTGAAGAGGAAGGGTCGGGGTAATGTTTCTTGAAGAGGAAGGGTCAGGGTGGTGTTTCTTGAAGAGAAAGGGTCGGGGTAGTGTTTCTTGAAGAGGAAGGGTCGGGGTAATGTTTCTTGAAGAGGAAGGGTCAGGGTAGTGTTTCTTGAAGAGGAAGTCCTCGCAGTCCGAGTTGACACCACCACAGCATTATCAATGGTGATGGCCAGGTCTCCGTGCTCAGTCTTGTCCAGGTTGAGCTTCAGGTGGTGCATCGACATCCACTCCGACTGCCAGTAACATGAGTCACGTGTGTTGTTTACACACGCTTTTGTTTTTTTAGACTTTTTAGATCAGTAACTCAGGTCTGAACATGTATTTGGTATTAAGTGTGGGAAATGACTTGCCTGGCTATATTTTCAAATACAGCTATATCCCTGTAAGTGGCTGGGGAGATCCTGCCAGCCAATCAGAGCCCAGTGCAGAAAAGTAATGATATCCAGCATTAGCCGCAGGACTTTATTTGTTAAGACTTCATCATAAATATACTATAAGCTTCTGTTGCGTCTGTGTAATATTTTTTTTTCCATGTTACTTCTCTTTTTACAGAGAAGTAAAAGAGGAGCCTTTTTCTTATCTTCATGCTGCTACTGTCGCCTTTGGACAAGGTCATGTCAGTTGACTCAGTCGCATGGAGATGGCCCAGTTGCTTTGAATAGATAAAGGGTACAGGAGTGTGCAGGTTTGGCTGGCAGGAAAATCCTCCCCAAGAGAGAACATGAACTGGTAGCGGTAGTAGCCCTGGGGCAGAAACATCTTTTCCAAAATGGTTTTAAAAAAATTTCAGTTCCTCAAATTGAATTTGTGGGCTTTTTTTTATATTTGTGTAGCCCAAAAAGTGAGTATCATTATCTGTGCAATAAATATGGTAAATTGCACTACTGGAGGTATTCGGGTGTTTGTTTTTCAGATCAGTCTTATTGTTTAAGTATTTGACAAAATAAGTTGTGGTGGAGATTCAAACCTTGGTTATACGTGTTCAACAATTACTTTAGCTAACACTGTCAATGGGACTGTACTGTATAGACATGTTTATTGTACCCTTTCTGCTAAAAAAATGGACTTATAAAAAGATAATTTCAACGTTGCGTGTCCATTATATGTACATACATACTGTAATGTGCAAAGGTCTTAGGCACCCTAGAAAATTGGTCTTAGATATGTTTTGTTTTCTGCATTAGTGTTTTACATTACTGCTCTTTATAGTACATTTTTGATACTGAGAAACTTTTCATTTAATTAAATTTGAAAGCATCTTCACTTGACTTCACTTATGAAATGTTTTTACATGTGCCTAAGACGTTTGCACAGTACTGTATATGTGTGTATGAAAAACATAATGAATATAATACACTAAATAATAATAAATCATTACCTGAAATAATAATTCAATATTTTTTTGACAATGAAGAACCCAGTCCCAGGTTATATACTATGAACCAAAGGTTACCTACCATCTTATAAAAAAGTACAATTTGGAGCAAAACAATGTATAATATTCATATTGATGGTATATTTGCATTAAATCATTTTGTGCCTTTTAGAACCCAAATATTCAGATTTCTGAATTTTTGGAGCGTGAAAGGTGTTTAGTTCCACATAGTATGTGGGAGGCATTGCTTCAAACCTGAACTTTTGGGGCCAGAGGTTACAGCTAGTTGTCAACACTCGGCCCCCAGAGCCAACTAACCACTGTTGGTGGCAAATATAAAACACAGTCTGACTAAATTTCGGGAAATGAGCATGAACTCAGAAACTCAGATTAGATATAGATAGATTAGACAGAATAATGTGAAGATTACGTTCCTCCACCACAAAAGGATTATGTGACAACAGGTTAGCAAATGGTTTAGGCAAGTAAGACGACTTCAGTTACAGTTAGGGTTAGGTTTAGGCAACTCAAGGTTTGGTTATTGGACTAAACATCCAACATTTAGGGGTTGGAATATGCACAGGCACAGGTTAATTTCAGACAAGAATGTTAAAAAAGAATCCAAACTAAAATAACTTGCTACAGGAATCCACCCTACAAATAGATTCCTAAGAACCTGGATAAGAAAGGTACTGACATGTTCCCAAGATGGTTACAGTATGTTTCACAGTGTGAAGGAGAGGCATGGGACTTACCTGCTCCAATGGTAGAGCCTAGATTGACTCCTGCTGATGGAAGGGTCTATTCAAGGAGTTGCTTTGTGGCCCTTAAGGGGGTTGGATGTCGGTGTGTAGCTGAGTACACATGATGTTAAAGTTAATTAAGGGGCTTTATTATGAGTTGAGGTTTGTTAAGTCAAGTCTTTTAGTTTTGTACATATTTTATAAGTATTTCCCACAGGCTAAGGAGATGTTTATGGTGAGTATATTTTACTAGTCAAGGAGATAGTTAAGGTAAGTATGAGAAAGGTACTGAAATGTTCCCAAGATGGTTATGGTATGTTTCACAGGCTCCCTAAAATGGTTAGGGTAAGTATTTCCCACAGGCTAAGGAGATGGTTAAGGTACGTATGTTTTACTGGGTAAGGAGATGAGGAGCTCCGCCTCTTGTTTCACTCGATTAATAGTATATCACACTAAATTACTTGACATAACTTGACATGTCGGACGGCTCCCCGATCTAAGGCTTTATCAGAACCAAGTATCAGCAAGGATGATCTCGTAGTGTGAAGCTTTACAGACTAAATGTTAACCCTTCTGATCAGGATCGTCCTAATATCAAGCATGTTTGATATTTTTTCACCATGCAATGACAGGTTCCTTTGTGCTGCATGTTCATTTTCAGATGAATACAGAACAGAGTTAGCTCAATCTGCATCGTATCTGCTTTCCAAACACAGTAAGATTTCATGCAACAGTCAATTTCCTTGTGTCCTTTTTCTCATTCTGCCCATTTCACAACTTTCATTTGTGATGTTCAATCAGAAATTCGCTGATTTGTCCAGCTTATTTTGGTTTTTGGTCTTCAATGTAGTTCCAGGCACCATTAAAAAGGTCTTGAAATGTCTGAAACCTGTCTGATAACAACTACTACAGTCGTTTGAATATAGTCTCGGATATTTGAATGAGGCTCTGTGAATTGTGCTTGCCTGATCTTGTCAGTCATTATAACATAACGTCCTCCAAGATGGCTGTGGCAGTCTAGGTATTCAGATCATTTCAACTACTCTTTTCACCAGGTTCTTCCATTGGATGCACTGAAGACAGTCTGTTTGCTACACTGCTTTAAATTACACTGGCCAGATTTAATAATGAATTATTTAGTTAAGTTTGGGGGGGGGGGGTTACTCAGCACAGTTGATGAATGGAGTCTGAATGCCAATTGAATGTAGATTTCTTCTCTAAACAATAAAAAAGGGTGTTATTATCAATACAAATGTACAATGATATATGAAATAATGAAATAATAAGAAAATGATTCCCAAATAAAAATATGACATATACCAACTAACCAGCTAACCAACAATCATAATAATGTAAGATTGTATTACGGTGAAGGTCTGTGTGGCACGGTGGCGCAGTGCTTGCACTGCTGCCTCACAGCAAGAAGGTCGTGGGTTCGATTCCCTCCTGGGGCGCTTGTGAGTCTGGGGTGCCCAGGTGGGTTATCTCCTGGGCCTTTCTGTGTGGAGTTTGCATGTTCTCCCCGTGTTCACTTGGGTTTCCTCCTGGAAAGAACCTTATCTAAAAACATGCAATATCCAGTCGACTGTCCCTGACACTCTAAAATGTGTGTGTGTGTTGTGCGGCCACTTCCCTCTGCATGTGTTCAATGTTGCAATTAAAAAGACATTCTGAGATTGTTTGTTTATTAATAATACTGTAATTCATGCAGTTTAGATAATTGCTGCGCTGGACAAATAACAAATAAAGGGATCACTAGCATCTTGCTCCTTGCTGTGTGGACAATTTAAGCTCAGCAAATTCTCAACTCAGTATTCTCTCTTCGATGTGTGATCGTCAGGTGAGCATGGAAGAGCTATAATAAATAATTGCCTTTGTGTGGTTGATGCAGACTTCTATTCACAAACGGACGCATGGAAATGAGCAAATAATGTGACAGTTCTCTACCATTGCACTGTAATTAAATTAATTAAAAACCTTTACTTTAACTTACTTGACAATGACGATGACATAGCAATCACAACTACATTCAGATCTGTAATTGAAAAGGGAGCAACCACAATGTTTGGCAGGGCCAGCTATTCTGTATAGAGGCAGGATTGTCAGGTTGACTGAGGGAATTCGGAACAATAATAAATACCAGGGCTTGTAAACCAAAGTCACATGACTCCCCAGCAGCTGGTTGATTGGTTGAGTTTTGGTAACCTGTCATCCCACGAGAGAGTCCAAACCAACCTGGTTCCAGTCTGTAACTTGATCTCTTCTCTGGTGTTCATACCAGTTAAGAACACATGAGGAAACATCTGGATATGAGCATCAGCTAGGCTTTCCAAGGAAGAGGAACTGCTGGCTATCAGATGTCAACATCGTCTCCTTATTGCTTTTTGGGGTTGTTTCCTGTAGTTGGTTGGATTACATTCTCACTCCTAACGAACCCCACCACAATTCTCTTGGAAGAGAACTGAGATGCATTTTCAGTTGGTATTTGGTGCCACCCAGATTCAAACGGCCAAAGTAGGAAACGCTGACAGAATGTCAGAATGTACTTGTTGTGAACGCACCTTTTAAGTGGGTCTCTTTTATATATAATAACAATCAGCCTTCTGGAAGCGTTGTTGGTCTAATTCAACAAAACATCTGGGATGGAAAGTGCCCAATTGATAACCCCAATGACACACCCCCCTTGATATCTAGCCTGGTTTCTAAATTGGTGCCCACTCAAAATGTCCCAATGGATACTTCCATCAGTTCCTGTGTACTGGTAAATATGGTTCTACTATTTAGATCCTCACAGGTGTATGGATTTTATACCACAGCCACCAATGTAATCAACATAGAGAGAAGAAGAAGAAAGATTGTCAATTAGCTCCCTGGTTGGCATAGCAGCTGCTATCGGCACGACTGGAACGCGTCTTTGACCAATCACATCGCTCGGCTGAAAGAACCCGTTGTTTAATTTGTGGCAGAATACAACAACAATGCTTCATTCCTCAGGAGCACAGAAACCCTCCTGCTCTGGTGAGCTGCACAATGACAACTGTGTGCAGGCTGGTGAGGCTGCATGGCTTCACTGCGGCCTCTGTGCAGCCCAGAGGCTATAGGAACAAAGGCATTACGTAAAACACAGATATTATTCAGCAAAACACAGAAGTAACTTCAGTTTGATTTGGGCAACCATTTGGACAAAGAACTGAAGTAATACTATAACACATTTTACAAATATCACAGTAAAATGTGATAAAAAGTCCCTATAGGAGTATTATAAGAATATTATAGTGAATATTAGGAGATAAAAATACCATAAAGTGTGATCGTTTTACTATAAACTCACTATTGAACACCACAGAATCACTATAGGACCCTATAGGAATATTATAGGATGTTCATGGTGTGAAAACAAAGCTTGCATTCTTCAGAATGGAGGCAGAAATCAAGCTGCTCTCATTAGACTTGCAGAACTGACTAGACTACTACACGTTGTGGTCTTTTACATCCTTTGCCTCGTGCAGGGTGATAGGGGTTCGGGAGCGCGCATCTGATCGTCTGGGCGCGTGCCCGAGAGAGCCGGGTGAGATACCAGCCAACGGGGCGGGGCGGACCTGCCGCTTTAATGCTGCCTTCATGTACTTTTCGTAAATTCCTCATTCTTAGTTTAGAAGTGGCCAGTACGATTTGTCAGTGGATTCAAGTGCTTTTGGATGGAAATAACAATGTGGACCGTGTGACAGAAGTACTTTTTTTGGTGGCTGAATGAAAAGGACTGTAACTGATTGTAAAAATGAATTTATTCACCAAAAGGTGGCATATAAATCTTCAGTTCTTCAGTGGTTAGGGTGATGGTTCTATATAGAAAAGTCAAAAAACCCTCTGATTTGTTAAAATAAAAAACAGATAAATGAGATTAAAGGAGCCAGTGTGGGCCTTAAAACAGTCTTTTAATATTGATGATTTGGATTATTTCATGTATTCTTGTAGGGTTCTTTAAATCACCATAAAGGGTTATGCTGTGCTGCCCTACAAAGCCAAAGAGCAGCAAGGTAAAGGTAAGTGGACTAACGTGCCAATTTCCCAAAATGCCGGCGTAGTCCTTTAACGTAACATTTCGTAACATTTTTTAAATTCTTGATTCCGATATTTCCGGCAGCACGTGAAGGCAGCACATGAAGGCAGCATTGAGACCCCGAGAGGAGGCAGGGCGGTGATTTTCCAGAGACAAAAGGTCAGGAAGAAAGGCATATAAATAAAATCTACCGACGCGTCCAGCCCTCAGTCGCTCTCACGGACACACGAGGACACGGACAAGAGAAAGACAAGGGACAGACAAGCGCTGAAAGGACATAAAAGGACAAAAAAATCTATAAAATCATATCAGCAAGCAGGTAAGAAAAAAATACATCCTCATTCCGTTATTCTCCACATGCACACCTAACTGGGGCTGGGAGGGGTTGCTCTGCTCTTAGTGGGGTTATTATTTATTTCCGTAATTATTATTCTAATATTTTAATTGCGTTTTTTTCACTTGCGTGACATTTCACTTGCCCTCTGGATAATTGGAGTAGCAAGCTTCTCCAGGCGTCAAGACAGTTTATGTGTATTTCTTGCATTTATTGGCAATATTGGTTCCCAGGGATGATTTATTGGCTGTGTTGTTGAAGCTGCGATACAGAATTTATTTGAAAAAAAAGAAGAAAAAAGAGGCTGTTTTCCGCTTTCCGTCCGTTTGATTTCTTTAGATTCGTGCGTCAAGCGTTTAGCAAATGTGGCTTTGTAATCCCCTAGTAGCTTAAATGCACAATTAATTGAGCAAATTGCTTTTTTTTATTATGTTCAGTTGCCAATCAATTTAACATTCTACAAGGATGCGTGCGTCAAGTGCTTTAGATGGCTCAGGTTCGGTCTTTGCTAAGTAGTACATGATGTTCAGTCCCAGTATTATCAGACAGTTGGAGATTTTCTTTTGTCTTTTTTTGTCTTTTTCCTTTTTCCTTTTTGGTATTTGTATTTCTTTGTCTGTTTTATTTTATAAAATCTTTTATTTTATTTCATTTGTTCTGTTAGTTATTAACTAACGGAAAGGGGAAGTGGAGCGCTCGAGCTGTAGTAGGCGGGGATGCTCGCAGGGCGCACGTTGCACACCGCGCGGTGCTACCAAGAGCCCGTTCTCTCTCTCTTTCCCCTGTGTCTATATCTATCTGGCTTCCAGTCTCTCTCTCACTCATGCTGTCTCGCTCTCTCATTCTGTCTCAATATCTCGCTCTCTATCATTCTGTTCGTATGTCTCGCTCTCTGTCTCTCTCCCTCCCCCTCGCTCTCTCATTCTGTTCCTTTCTCTCTCGCGCTCTCATTCTGTTCCTGTATCTCTCGCCCTCTCATTCTGTTCCTATGTCTCTCTCTCTCTTTCTCTCTAAATCCTTTATCGGCGTGTCTTCAAATGCTATGCAGGATGTTTGATGCCTTATCTGGTTTTATGTCTTGGTTATTGGTTAGAAGTTATTCTGAATATATATGTAACATTTCCTATCAGGCTATTCATTCTTTTCCTTTGCACATGTTGCCTTTTTTTGCACAATCTTTTTTGAACGCTCAAAGTATATTGTGAATATTGTCAGCAGTGCTATCAATGTATTTTCCAGTGTTCAGTATATCACTAATGAATATCATCTAAATGCACAAATACATTTTCTGGCCAATTTTTGTACATTTTAAAACACATCTACAAATATATTCTGAAATACATGTAAAATGGGATTTTATTATATATTTTTTGCAGTATTGGATATTGATTCTTGGGTCGGTTAATGGTGTTCCATAGCATATCGCTATGTCGTTGTTTCCTGTCCTGTTGTGTGTCTCTGGGCTGTTTTTGGTGGCGTTTTGTATAGCAACCAGATGAATAATGAAGACCTGGTGGGTGTGAACAGGGCCGTTGCATACCGTCATGTTTAAGCCGTGTTGGGAGGCTTGGAGAGGATTAAACTCCATGGTGTGACACAACATTATCCTCTGCTACTTCTACAGCCCCCGCCCCCGCCCCCCCCGCCAAATGGGCTAGGGTTAGGGTTGAACCAAACACTATAATAGCCCTCTAATACACCTATAGGGAGTTGTAGTGTGTTTGTGGGACTCTATAGTGAGTTTATAGTGTTCTTATTGCACTAGGATATTTTTTTAAACTCATGGTAATACTGTAATATGCCTATAGGGGCGAATCAAATTTATTTGTATAGCCCTTAATCACCGTTACAGTCTCAAAGGGCTTCACAGTGCCCAAAGTGTGAAAACGACAAATGGTGGCACACGACAACCCCCCAGCCTTGGACCCTCACAGAGGTCAAGGAATAACTCCCACAAAACCTTTCAGGAAAAAAATGGAAGAAACATTTGAGCAAGTGAAATATAGACTTACAAACATGAGATCGTTGACCACTCTTGTCAGTGCTGTTTTGGTGGAACGGAAAGGTCTAAAAGGAGATTGTATTTTGGAGAGGAACACCAGATTTGAGATTGATTTCTAATTCTGAAGAACATCAGGATCGAGGTTTGTTTTTTGAGTAACTGCTTTATTACGGCTGTTGTAAACACTGCCATTCTTTTTAGCAGGCAGAGAGTCGAACATGCAGGTCATAGGTCCAGACACTAGAGCTAACTTGGAGAGACCAAATCAAAATGCAAGTACACAGGCAGGCTGAGAAAGGGTGAGGCAGCACCATAGCTGGAGAGTATACTGGTGAGCTCATCTCTGAATTGTGCGATTTTTTTCAGGGTGAAATTGAACTTCATGAAATTGTTGGCACTGATTAGCCTAGTGAAGTTTTGGCTGCTGAGAGTTGCACGTTTGTCATTTCGCAGGCTAAGCAAGCCGAAAAACTTCGGATTTGGTCGATCGCCATTTCCACTCTAGTTTTCTACAGGCTTGTTTAAGTGCATGAGTGTGTTACGCACCCAGTGTAGCAACATATTAGTATACATCGGTGCCAACAATATTAGAATGAGGGAATCTGAGCTCAGCAAGAACAACGTAGCCAGGCGCTGTGATCTGGCTAGAAAGATGTGTGGCATCGACTAGCTGCCTCTGGCTTCTTACCTGCGAAGGGCCAATGATAAAAGTTATAGCCGATTAGTCTCTTTCTCAACCGCTGGCTGGCTAGGTTTGGTCAGGAACAGGGTCTACTCTTTCTTAAATAACTGGCCCTCCTTCTGGGGCCAACCCGCTGAAAGCTGGTGGCCACCACCCTGAGGCGTTAGGGCGCTGCTGTACTTTCTAATAACATAGACAGATGTCCAAGTCAGGCATGACACATGTCCCCAGGGCCTGTTCAGAGCCTGCCAGGCAAGGTTTGGTTGAGTGCTCCAGTGTGGTGAGTTCATTAGTGGAATTATCAAGTGTGCCAATGTGACCAGAAAGGTGCCAGAATAATGGGCAGCCAGGATCAAGATGATGAAGCCGATCCATACAAGGGGTGTTGAGTCTGCCAGGGTAGGGTCCACGTTAGATCTGACTGATACTCTGCCCCCACCTACTGTCAATTTTTAGCAATTAGGAAACATGTCATCTTCTGGCAGCAGCATTTCTTGTTTAGAAAATTACAGTAGTCATTTTTCCAATTAAGACTTTTTTTCACCTGTCAAATTTATTGCTGGCCCACAATTAATCACACCAACTTAATTGAAATTAGACCCACACATACTGCCGTAAATATAGACAACAATCCTGTCAGTATTGAATGTCTGATGTTCGGTTTCATCAATCAGATCATCCTCAACAAAAGAGCTGTTGATTAATGACCTGATTATTGAACAGAGTCTAGACACCTGTCACCTGTCAGTCTAGAGTCTGAAACCTGGCTAAAGCCCAGAAACAAAAAACGCCTTACTATTTAACTTCATCCCATCCCATCATCAGTGATTTCAACATCCACCTAGATAACGCCATTGATCCTCTCAGTAAGGCCTTCTTAGATCTCATTGGATTTGAATCCGTCCCGGGACTAGTGTCTCATGTATTCCCTCCTCTCTCACCTGATCTTCTCTGTCTCTGTCTACTAACGATCAAATAAAGGCAATAAAACACCGTTGACCTGGTTTTGGCTCAAGGCACTCCTGTCTCAGATCTAGTCTCCTCTTCCCTAACCACTATTTTATTAAGTTCCAGATTGACCTGACCCAATTGACCTGCCCTCATCGAAGGCGTGATGATACATACAGTAGCCGTCGTATCAATGCTTCCACCATCTTGATAGTGGCTGCCCATTATTCTGGCACCTCTCTGGTCACATGGGCACACTTGACAATTCCACTAAATCGACTCAAATCACATTTATTTGTAGAGCTCTTAATCACTGTTACTATCTCAAAGGGCTTCACAGTGCCCAACGTATGAAAACAATAATAGTTAGTACACAACATCTCCCAGCCTTGGACCCTCAACAGAGGACAAGGAAAAACTCCCACAAAACCTTTTGAGGGAAAAAATGGAGAACCTCAGGAGGGGCTACTCAGAGAGGGAGAGGCTACTTAGAGAGGGATCCCCCTAGCAGGACGGTTGGGCGTGCAATAGATGCTGAGTTTGGGCAAGCAGCGTATACACAATGCATAAAAGTTTATTTGGGTGGGACATCCAGATCTGATGGGGGGGGCATCACAGCAAACAGCAGCTCGGTCAGTGTCATCATAGGACTAGGGGACCATGCAGGCACTGACTCCGCCGAGCTGCAGCCTGGAACAGATAGGAGACACACCCTACACACACACCCATACACATACTCTCACTCACACACACAAACATGACCAGCGTCAGTGGACAGGAGCAGGTAGACCAGGAGAATAGGACATGTAGACAGGATGCTAGTATCCATCAGCAGGAACCTAAGCTAGGATGAGCTAACTGGTCTAGCCTTACTCTGAGAAGAGACTGAGTATGTAAATTTGGGTGTCATCGGCGTAACAGTAGAAATTAATGCCAAATTTGCGAATGATGTCACCGAGTGGTAACATATAGATAGAGAATAGTAGTGGTCCTAGGACAGAGCCTTGTGGCACACCAAAGTCCATATTGCAACACTCCGAGGTCATGTTGTTGTAAAAGACGTGGTGTGATCTATCGAGTAGATAGGACATAAACCATGAAAGTGCTGATCTCCGGATACCAATATCATTTCCAAGACTATTCAAGAGCATCGTATGATCAATTGTGTCGAAGGCTGCACTCAAGTAACAATAGTGCTGAGGTTGAGTTGGAGTCAATAGCTAACAGGAGATCATGGACCACTCTTGTGAGTGTGAGTTTTGGTGGAGTAGAAAGATCTAAAGCCAGATTGAAAGGGATGAAATAGGTTGTTTTTTGACAAGAAATCCGTAAGTTGGCTGGCTACAATTCGTTCAAGTATTTGACTTATACTAGACACTAGACTCCACCCCACTCATCACACTGGAGGACTTAACCAAAACTTGCCTGGCAGGCTCTGACCACGCCCTGGGGATATGTGTCATGTTATGAGAAAGTACAGCAGCGTCTAACCCTCAGCGTGGAGGTGGTCAGCTTTCAGCGGGTTGGCCCCAGTTGGCCAGTTATTTAAGAAGACTAGTCCATGTTCCTGACCAACCCTAGCCAGCTAGCGGTTAAGAAAGAGACTAATCTGCTATAACTCTCATCATCGGCCATTGCAGGTAAGAAGCTAGTCGATGATGACACACATCTTTTTTTCGTAAATACACCGGGCGGTGGGGTGTCTCTCCTACTCCGTACTGATTTTATAGTAAACTTACGGTGTTTTTACCCCCTATGGTATTACTATAATATTCCAATAGTGGCTTATAGTGTATTTGTGCTCCTCAATAGTGAGTCTATAGTGACCTTTTTGGTCGCAGGGTTATGAGATGGTTAAGCCTTGATGGCAGTCGGTAAAACATGTATTGTTGTCAGGATGGAAAAGACTCTGAACCAGGATCAAGACCATCATGGGACACTAAAACCCAGACTAAGACTAGCTCCATCTCAGGGAGGAACCTCTGACGGCAGTGGCCGCACTGACCAATATTTAATCAAAGGCCAATATCGGTCCGATGTATTGGTCTAGCCCAGTTACTGCTCCTGATACTCAGCAGAGTTTTACCTCTTGACCCTGGTTTTGATCTAATCTTGGCTGCTGTAAAATCAACGTTGAGTTACTTTGCTCAACGTTTGTTGAGTCTGTCACTGTGACCTCAGGATCATATCAGGGCTACTGCATCACACACAAAGGCTTTTCATTATGACGAGAGAGAGAGAGATCAGTGATTGATGTGTTTGGTTTCCACCTTGATTGTTTAGGATTTGTGTAATATCTCCCTCCTGTTCATACCATATCTATCTTTTACTCAAGTTTTAGTTTAATTGACTTTAATCAGCTGTTTTACCCTCTTTTTTCTCCTGTTTCTCCTCCTTTCTTCCTCTCCTCCTCTTTCGTTCACCCTCTTCTCTCCCACTGCTAAAACCCCATAAATCCACCAGCCATTTTCACTATTTTAACCATCTAGATGTTGAGAATTGAATAATGGCTGGTAGATTAGGAAACATTGGGCTGATGGCGGGTGTCTTAACTTGTCAGTCTTGGATGTAATGAATCACAAAGAGGAATGTCCGCACCCAAACAAAAATGGGAACGCTCTTTGTGGGAACACATTTTTGTGAGTACCAACATTGTTTGGTGTTGACCTGCCACCCTGGGGGGAACTGCTGGCTTACACAATGTAGTTAGTATATGTGAACAACTTACATGCTTCATAGTGGTAGCCTACGAGATTTTTTTGTGATTATACTATCTTTGGTGCTCATTGCTGTGGTGTTGTTGGTGGAGTTTGAGTTCCTGTAGGTGGCACTCTTTTCTTTGTCTGTTCAGTCATGGTGGCTATCGCCGCTCATGCTAACTACCCAGTTCTTCTTCTGTTTATTCCAAACAAACCGGAAATGCAAAATGCAGAACTGGTTGTGATCAGATGGTCATAAGGGGTGGGAGGGGCTCCAGCTACAGGGGAGGAGCTTCTTTACGGCCCATAAAAACTACATTGAGCTGAATAAAGTGGACAACAACAAACCAAATGGGGAAAAAATAGATTTGAGGTTCGTCCCTCCACCATATCTTCTGAGCTACTGAGAAGATTGTAGGTTAGATTAAAGTGAAAATGCCTTTACAACCTCTTAAGAGGATGTTGTGGCAGTGAGGACTTTCTTTGTGTCCGTCTGTCAAGCCAGAAGTGAAAGGTACTGAACGGTGTTGTTCGCTGTTGAATGATTTATGAAGTTA
Organism: Hoplostethus mediterraneus; assembly: GCA_034670385.1. Taxonomy (NCBI): domain Eukaryota; kingdom Metazoa; phylum Chordata; class Actinopteri; order Trachichthyiformes; family Trachichthyidae; genus Hoplostethus; species Hoplostethus mediterraneus. Next base: position 237,250 of record JAXDDW010000239.1, read on the forward strand.
GTAACCTGACGCCGGTTTACTGGGAAGTGTGGAATGTGAAGGGGGGGGGGGTGAGAGAGGAAGAGGTGAAGGAGGAAGGAGAGTAAGGAAGGGAGTGAGAAGGAAGAGGGATGGAAGAGGGATTGATGGGAAGCGAGAGAAAGAAGGGGGGGAGAGGGGTGTAGAGATATAGGGTGATAGAGCGAGAGAGAGAGAGAGACGGTGACATGGAGTATAAAAACATAACCCAGTTATCCAGCAGGAGCTCCTATCTAAGTTTAATGGCCGTCTGTCCTTGACTGGACCTTCACTGCTGCAATATTAACTAGCCTGAACCACTTACCCACTTCCACACACACTCACACACACACACACACACACACACACACACACACACACACACACACACACACACACACACACACACCAATAACACCGCACACTCTATTGTAATTTCCACAATTAATGGTGGACTTTTGGCATATCAGCAATACTGAAACATGTAATTTAATACCCTAGAGTAGAGTACCCTCTGTTTAAAAAGTGCAGGAAAATATTTATTTTTATTTTTCAAAAATGTCATCGGGTTAAGTCACATCCAAATACAAGACTAATCTAATGGTGTAACTGTAACTCATATCTACAGTCTGCATTAAAGCTGCACTAGGTGACCCCAAACTGTTTAAATTTCAACCGATAACACAGGTGTATTTTTTTTTAACATTGCATCTTTCCTCGTGCGTCTTTGATGTTGTTGTGAGGGGTGAGTCGTATCTGGGCTCTGGCGAAATCACATTTTGCCACAATCTATGTGTAAAGGTAGATGAGGAACGAAGCCCATCGACCTGCCGCTCCCTGCGGAAACCCCAAACTCACCCAGAATCAACAGTGGCTGTTGACTCTGGGTAGATAAGGCTGGACGGTATGCACCTCTCTCTCCCCCCTCCCTCTCTTTTCTCTCTCTCCCTCTCTTTCTCTCTCTCTCTCTCTTTCTGTGTTGGACAGTTTCTCACATTCTCTCTCTCTCTTACGCCAACATGGTCGTATATATATCTTCAAAGTTATGCACCCTTGATTCATACAGCTTGGTCAGCCAGGCATCAAGTCAAGTATAGACCACTTCAGGTTTATCCAACGAATACCTTCGCTGAAAAAGTTGTCGTTCGGGACTCGAACCCAAACCCGACCTTCACACCCTTACTTTCCACCTCGCTGTTTCAGTGTGAAATGACTTCCTGTTTCAGTCACACAAGCTCCGCCTCCTGGTTCGCGCGATTCGTAGAAGGTTGCACAAAATTACGACTCCTTGCTTTACGAAGCGTCTACGAAGTTGAACTCTGTCTCTCTTTCATGGCGACATCTTTTTTATTCTTCTCTTCATCTGACTCTTTTTGCTTTCTCTCTCCGTCCTCCCTCTGTATTTTTCACTTTCTCTCCCCCTGTCTCTCTTTCAGTTCTCCACTCTCTCCTTTCTCCCTTTCTCTCTTTCAGTTATTTTTTTAGAAACTACTGCCTCTTGTTCTCTCGTTCTCTCCCTCCCTTTTTCTTTACCCCCCCCTCCAGTTCACTCATAGTAACTACTGTCTCTTTCTATTCCTCTGAAATGCGACTGTAACTGCAGCCAAGGCCAGCCATGTACCTCCCACAGTAGAAAGGAATGCATTGTTATAGAGGAGGAGAAGGAGGAGGAGAAGGAGGGTGTGTGTGTGTGTGTGGGGGGGGGGGGGGTTGTAAAGTAGAGGATGATGAGGGGAGGAGGAAACTGGAAGGAGGAGAAGGTGGAAGATAACAGGAGGATGAAGTAAAGGAGTGAAAAAGGAGGAGAGGAGAAGGAAAAGGAGAGTGTGGGGGGAGGAACAGAAACAGGAGAGGAGGAGGAGAAGAAGGTGCGGAAACGTGAGGAAAAAGGAAGAGGAGGGGTAACCTAGAGGATGAGGGAATGAAAGAGGAGGAAAGGGAGGGGAGGAGGACAGGGAGAGAAGAGGAAATGTGAGGAGGAGAAAGAGGAGGATGAGGAGAAATATGGAGGGGAGGATGATGAGGAAGGGGGAGGAAGGGGGAGAGAGGATTGGATTTTAATGGGCAGGCAACTCAGTGGAAATGTACATGGTCTTAAAATAGGAGCGCATGTTATGTAAGTGGTGTGTGTGTGTGTGTGTGTGTGTGTGTGTGTGTGCGTGTGCGGTCACGTGGTCCTGGATCTGGAGTCAGTACAGAGTCTGGTCCAGTGATCTCACACACACACACACACACACACACACACACCAAACAATGGGTGTCTATGTTTTACACAGAGGTTTTGGCCCCTGAGCTTTAAATCGTCCCAGAATTCATTGCGGTTCCCACGGCCAGTGTTACTCTCTGGAGGTGGGTTATCAAGGCAGCCATACAAGAGCAACATTTCCTGGCAACATATTGCCGCCGCGGCAGGAGAGCCAACAGCAACGACTTTTAATGGTTTTACTTCAGCGGAACGTGTTTCTTCTTGCCAAACTAACTGAAGTTTCAATCCATTACATCCTCATTTTTTTATCTAGTCTCTTTGTCTCTCAGCCTCACTGTGGTGTTCCTCACTGTGGTGTTCTTCACTGTGGTGTTCCTCACTGTGGTGTTCCTCACTGCTCTTCCCAGAGATCACCTGTCAATCAAACAGTGTGTCCAGTACTGTGACGTCTTTCTCCTTGGATTTTCTGTTGATGGAGTTTGACTTTCCGTAGGTGGCGCTCTTTTCTTTGTCTGTTGCATCACTTCCTGTCTCCAGAGGGTTTCTCCCAGGTAAAGACCTACCTGACAGCGGGTGTTTAGAGCAGCAGATGGAGAAGCTTCATGGCCTGGTAGAGGTGGATCACTGTTGAGTTCTAGCAATCAAGACAGTTTCACACGTTCACAACTGGGAGCTTCCCAGTACAACCACAGCTACTGTTGGCCGCTGAGCAGCTCCTCCCATTAGAAGTGTTTCTCATCAACGTTCCTCTTATCAGTCCAAGATACCCTGACACGACTTTATTATGGAAAAAGAGACTGTTTCTGCTTTCCCATGCCAGATTTTCCCAGTCAGATTTGGACTGCGGATCGTCCAATCACATTTATCTAACGTTTTCCACGGTCCTTCACAGGGAGAGGAGGTTTCATGACTCCAGGGTCCATGAAACCCACCATAAGAGTTCAAATGCATGGCCCTTAATCAGAAAATCCAATTTTCTCAAGTGCTTGAAAGTCAACCGTAAAGATATGAAGAAGGTGAGCATCATGGGATATTTTATTTTGCCGTTTTTGCTTTATTTTGATATTTTACATTAGAGAAAGACTGGGGCGACAGTTTCATGGTGTTGCACCTTTTCCAATCGAGCCTCCAGGACAACTCGTCATGGAATATTTTACCCATAATTCCATTGGTAGCCATTGCACAACTCCAGGGCTGCTGTAGAAACACAAAGAAGATAAAAATCAGCTGATTCCTCCACCAAAGCAAACCAAATGAGGCAATTCTAGAAGAGGTTTCCCACACATCGTGACATAAGCAGGGAGGTAGTGGAGGGTAAAGCCACCTGAATGCAGTCATGAGGGGGTAGGGAAGCAGATGAATGTAATGGTTATTGGCCCGGTGATGACGCCTTACTGGAAGCCACCCACCTTTTTATCACTCCATCACTGGGTATGAGCATTCAGATAAACACCAGAGCTTGTGTTCCTCTCAACCCGCTTTGTTACTCACATTGATTTGTCAATCTGCTTCCACACAGGAAGTAATATCACTCATAGCCATTTCCTTCTATTGTTGTTGCCAGTTCATCACACACTTAATGGAGTCCACTCTCTCCCGAAGCAGAAAAACACACACACACACACACACACACACACACACACACACACACACACACAGAGAGAGGGGGAGGGAGTGTTTCCAATTTCCTCTTTAGGGTTATTAATTGACTGTTAGTATAAGAATGCCTCTTAGAAAAGTCTTAGAAAACCTGAGACACACACACACACACACCATGACCTCTGAATAGAAGAAAACAGAATGAGAGAGAGGAAGAGGAGGAGAGCAGAAAATGAAGAGGAGGGCAGAAGAATCAAGGATTTCATTCAGTAATTCTTTGAATTGTGAGGACTTCATTACCCAGAAATACCACAGGATGATGAACTGATCGCGTTTACCAGCCAATCTATGGCAATCTTTTATACAAAAGAGACGAGAGAGGAGAAGATCTAACCTTGGTGTTTAGGAGACAGTTTGGATTTCTGATTCGTCACTTCCTGTGTGGAGAAGATTTTCTATCTGGGGCCAAAACCAGACACGTGAATTTAATTTGTGCAAGCAGGGTGAATCTACAGGGTCTCTGAGAGGGGAAGCCCAACCTTGTGATCTAAACTGATGTGTTTTTATATAAACATTGTACCACTTTTATATAAAAAATATGGCACTTTTGGCTGAGGAGGAAGGGAAACCTGAATACAGCCAGACTGAAACTAAAGAAAAAGAAGTGATGCCCGTAAGAGCTGCAACTCACCTCACAGTGTATTGGAATGACACAGGAAGTACATATCTAAATGTGAAGGCAAATATGAAAGCTAGTACTTCCTGTTTCAGCTGCTTTGCATCTTCGTCTTTGGAAATCGACTCAGTTCAGATGCACAACAAGTAGAAAACCGTGTGTGTGTGTGTGTGTGTGTGTGTGTGTGTGAGAGACACGTAGGGGTTCATCCAAAATTTAGTCATGTCCTCAATGCTGCCATGTGTAAATATCTTGTGCATGGGGCGAGAGAGCAATACAGGGGGGAGAGAGACAGAGAGAGAGAGAGAGGAAATGGGGAGAGAGACGGAGCGAGAGGGAGGAAACAGAGGGAGAGAAAGATAGAGAGAAACAGAAGCTGAGGAGACGGCAGCCAGACAGATGGAAAGAGATAAAGAGATGACATTTTCCAGTGTGACAAACAGATATCCGCTGACTACTAAGTCTCTCTCTCTCTCTCTCTCTCTCTCTCTCTCTCTCTCTCTCTCTCTCTCTCTCTCTCTCTCTCTCTCTCGCTCTGCCATTGCTAGGTGGAAATTTACAGCTCTGGTTGTGTCACCACGGCCCCCGTCGCCCTGATCCCTCTGCTTAGATGTCTGACCAATCACAGAGTCCCGTTTAATAGTCTTAATGAGGAAGGGAGGGAGGAGGGGCGGAGTGAAATAGTCCTTGAGGGTTGTTTTTTTTTTCTCTCTATTTTTTTTTCTCTATCTCTATTTGAATTATAAATACATCATACTAAAAAAAAATAGCACCGTCGACATTGCAGCAATTCACAGTTGCATGTACTCGCTTGCATTGAAGGGTGGCATTTCCTGAACTGGGATCAGTTTCTCTGCCTGCTCATTTAGCTGGCGCTCTACTTTTGCCGTTGTATTCTTCCTATTCCCGTGGAAACCTGGCTAAATGTAGACGAGGTGACGTCCTGTTGAGATATTTCCGGTTTGATATCAGAAAATGTTTCATGGATCTAAACCATCAACGGGTGTCAGCCAATCAGAATCAAAGAGCTAGGGCTTCTTTCTAGACCGACAATCAACAATCATACAGGAGAAATCCATCGGCGGAGAGGAGAGAGACCAATTTCTCCACCGGCAGTAGATTTACCAGAATGCAATGCAGTAGCTGAGATAGACCAGAATGCAATGCAGTAGCCAAGATAGACCAGAATGCAATGCAGCCACAAGACATGTTGGGTTTTGAGCTATTACTATGCTGTCACTATCGCTCTCGCCACCTACAGGTAAAACCCACAGCTGAATGCCACAAATCCCGACATGTTCTGTGGGGGTTGTTGCAAGACATTCTGGGAAATGTTGGAAATCACTAACTGAAGTAGACAATGCAGGTAGAGGGGAAGTGGGTACACCAAAAAAGCAAATTACAAGAAATGAATATCACAGATTGATGATATATATAACAGTGGATTTTTCCTTTTGAATTTCTTTGGATAATATCAGCTGAATATCTAACAACAAGAAGAAACTGCAGTGAGGTGCATAAGCTAGCTATGCCCATTCATTTCTAGGAGCGATGCTAACAAGCCATTTTAGAGAAAATGAAAGACAAATGTAGAAACTTTTACCCAAAAGTGAACACAATCAACACAATTATAGTTTTATCCTAATTTATCCTTTTTAACGTAATAAAAGTTGAAATAATCTGTTATATTCACACTAAATCAATCAACTCTCCATAGAAAAAGTGAGCGATATCTGCTGCAGGTTGTTTATGGTTGATTTTAAATTCAGAAATAACAATGATTTTGAACTCATCAGTAGAGGCGTTGAGTGTGGACACCACCAAGTTAGCTGCTTTTCGCTTTGTCTAGATTTTCTAGATCGCCTGTCATACATCGATCTGATTGGTCCAGGTCATCCCTATGACAGATCTCTGGCCCTCGCCTCAATATGTCTTACGTTTGTCGGGACACGAAGGTTGGGCAGCTTACAGCCTGCCCTGCTTCAGATTACCCTCCTCACGAAGCTCAGATCTCCTTGACCGCCTTTAATGGGACGGTGGTGACATCACCACAAGATGGAGGCTCCGACCTTGGAGGCTTAAGAGAGATGGCGGTCGTTACATAAGCATATTGTGACTGAGAGGACGATGAAGACGTCTGGAGGGGGAAAAAGTCGGTTATCTTTCTCTGTGTCGCCTCCGGCTGGCTGCTAACGCTTCTGTCATTTTGGGTCTGCGAATTAAACCGAGGCCTGGAAAACCACCGGAGTCTGATTTCTACTGTTTCTACTTCTATTTCTACTGATGCACGTGAAGTATGTAGTACTGTACTGTACTTTTTGAAACCGTTACAAAGTCCTAAACAGAATACAATACTATTAAGAATAAAGTCTAAACAGTACAGCGATAAAATCTGTCAAAAATAAAATTGTGTGCAAAATGGAGAAACACAAAATAAAACATGGAAGTTAAAGTTAAATAAAACAGGAGAAATAAAGAGATATTTAAAAAAGGCCTTGTCATAAAAATGAGTTTTGAGGTTTTGACATGTAGCCTATCATCAGCTGCACTAGCTTGCTACCAGTGAAGTCAGTAGAACTCAATTGCTGATTGCATTGAGACAGAGACCGACTGGGGGAGGGAGGGAGGGAGGAGGGGAGGAGGAGAGTGGTTATGTGGTTATGTAATGATGTTGCGACGGCGTGCGAAAACAGTTTACACGATTGAGGGAAGCCCGTTTATCCTCTCCATGTTGCGGCGTTGTGCATTCAAACCTCTCTGGCCTGAAAATAACAGCCCGGGACAAGCCAAGCCTCAAGTAGCCGCTTGAACCCAAAGGCCTCGGCTATTGTCGCGGTGGAGAGGAGGTTGTAAAAATGTGAAAACCGCGCGCTTCGAAAAACCACAGTGGAGGCGCGAATTTGAGCCTGACGTGTTACAGGGCTGGAGACGTTGGTTACTGTTACACCTCCGGCAGAAAGACAGGTGCTTCTAACTGATTCAGACACATTTGTTTGATGTGGGCGTCATGGGAACAAGACTCAGGAGTCAGGTCGGGATATGAGACCACGAGCAGAATGACTCCTCATATTCTTCTTCCTAATCTTTTCAAGAAGCAAATTGAAACAATTCCTCTTTCCTCTTCTTTCCATTTGCTTCTCTCACTTTAGTTCTCATTTTATTTAATTTCCTAGCTGTTCTCTTCCACCTGATCGTTCTAGGGTAATGGTTGTGCCCCCTTACTGCTGGCTGCTTTTAAGTTTAATTTCACTTTTTTTGTGAAGTCTAAAAACGGTGGACGTTCAAGTGCTCTTGAGCAAGACACCACACTCCTGGCTGGCCCCGACCTCTCACCCCTGTGGTGAAATGTGGACGTATTTGTAGTTTCATAAGAAACTACATAACTGCACAGTGTGGGATATGGATGCAAGTCCTGTGACATCTCAGGGCTCAGAATATACTCCAGGTAGAATGTATGGAAACTAACTTGCTTACAATAATTTGGAGCTGGCGGGGTGATTTTTACCGTCATTTAAACACAAATAACATTTCACTGCCAACTCCGTCTCCACTCTTGGCAGCATCAGTGTTTTCTGCAAACAATGGCCCAGGGCACCTTGCTTTAATAAGTGCAGTGAGAATGGATCAGAGCAGAGTGATCAGAAACACATGAAGAGTTCATTCAAAGCCGAAACAGAGAGGGAGAGGGAGAACGAACAAGTAGCAGCATCCTCTTTACAACTTTGAGAAACACAGAGCACCAAACCAGACCGAACCGATCCCTCACCAGATATTCTCCCTGTCTCTCCATTCTCCGCAGCATGGCTCAAAAAGAGAAGCTCCAGTGCCTGAAGGACTTCCACAAGGACACCCTGAAGCCGTCGCCCGGCAAGAGCCCCGGCACCCGGCCGGAGGACGAGGCGGAGGGCAAGCACCCGCAGCGGGAGAAGTGGGCCAGCAAGTTGGACTTTGTTCTCTCTGTGGCTGGAGGCTTTGTCGGTTTAGGGAACGTGTGGCGGTTCCCATACCTCTGCTACAAGAACGGTGGAGGTAGGTTTAGGTTTTATATTACATTGTTTATTCTTACGCACCCTAGATTTAAAAAAATATATAAATTAGATGTTGTTTTTGTTTTCTGCATTTCCAAACATTAATTTAATGAAATGTTACAGAGAAATTTTGCGCTTTTGCGTAATTTTAACAACCGGGATTCGAACCTGCAACATTCTGGTCTCTCTTTATGAAATGTCTTGTCAGTGCAGAACATCTGTTTCGGGTGCTGAGGAAAAACTGCTTGTATTATTCTAGTTTTAATATGTTTCATACTTCTGTGTCGTTCAGACTGTTGCTGACCATCCTTTTCTCTCCACCTCCATCTTTTCCTTCCTCATTGCTCAACCTCTTCCTCCTTCCTTCAATCCCTCCATCTTTCCCTCTGTCACTGCATCCATCCCTCCACCTCTGCCTCACTCCATCCAGGTGCGTTTCTCATCCCCTACTTCATCTTCCTGTTTGGCGGGGGTCTGCCAGTTTTCTTCCTGGAGGTTGCCTTGGGTCAGTTTACGTCCGAGGGCGGCATCACCTGCTGGGAGAAGCTCTGCCCCATCTTTACCGGTACGTAACCATCACCGTCTCGGCTCATCTGCCACGGGATGGCAAACTGAAAAATGTTCCTGCCAAGAATTTATTTATTTCTATTTTTATTGACATATTTCCAATATATAAATGATTCTTTGTGTACAGCATCATCTAAAACTTGCTCATTCACTCACGACAGTGGATCTTAATACAACTTAAAAGACAACTGATGTCATGAGGTGTTGAAAGTCTCTCAAAAAGTTACTGGCCAGTGTAGTAGTGACCCTTATTGATTTGTCCACCAAAGACAAATTTCATTATTGATTATCATTTTTTCATTCATGCTTTATTTAATCAGGTAATCTCATTGATTTGGCATTCTCTTTTTTTTTAAGAGAGACGAGACCAAATGACATTAATGAAAGTGAGAAGAACAAAATTCACAACACAATTATCCACAATTATCTTATCCCCTGCAATGATTTTAAAAGTGCTTCTACAGTCCTTTCCATTTCAAGACTCCAGAAATTGCCACGTTCAGATTTAATCAGATCTTTAATTAAGATCACGTAAGACCAGCCGGTCCTGAGACCTGCAACCAAAATGACTGGATTTAAAACACAATCGAGATGTGAGGCACAGGGAGCCTCATGAATGGATAGAATTAATTTCCCTTTACATTGGTACGTTTTGATATAAATTGCAACGGCGAGTGTGAAACGTGTCTCCGGTAATAAAATGCGCCGTGGCAAACTGAATCCGATGGCTTCAAAGTGGAAGAGGCGGCATGCCTGCACAAACTGCCTCCATAATGAAATGCAGACGTGTGGCTGCATGGTGTCAAAAGACAAACATGCTGCTCATTTGTATTCTCAGTTGTTTTTGCGCGAGGTGTCACGGCACACATTTCACCTGAGCATAAGCAAACATTCCCAAATACAATTAACTCGGATGAAATTGTCTTGGTGTGACAATCGATGCAGTTTTGGAAGGAACAGAAATCATTTTAGATTTCATATCCAGTGGTCCAGGGGTTAAAACCGTTTTTTCAGACCTTCACCTCCAATGCTGGTCCACTCCGATGACCTTGGTTCAACTCATGACCAGAAGTTTTTTTATTTAACCATGACCAAAACCTTTACCCTAACCGTAACCAAATGTTTTTAGTTACCCAACTTTAACCGGTATGTGACGAAAACGTTAAAATGAGTGAAACAGTAAAATAAGCTTCAACATATTCCTGTCACCCTAAATTGATGGGTTCCCACAGTCACTCAGACATCAAACTCAACAACCTTTCTGTGACATTTAAGGTTTTGGGTGTTATATTAAATAAACAATCAAGTAACCTTTAAAGCTCTTATTTGATCTTTCTCAAATCTACAGACTGAAGGATTTTCAAGGCCTGTGGGAACGCTGACTAATATGTATACAGGCAGCACAATGGAAAGGTTTATCTGGCGGTAATAAAGGGGAAAAACACTTTTAAAATTAATTGTTTTTCAGAAACTAGGGAAGTGCTCAGAATTGTTGCCGCCAGTTAAATGCTGGTAAATTTTGGCTGGTGGTCGGTAGGTTTGTCTACTCGACCAGAATTTGGAGTCCACTAACCAGTGTGACTCTTTCTCTTACATTAGCGAGTGTTTGGTTGCAGTGTAGCATAGTGGTTACTTCCTGTTGATGTACCCTTGAGCAAGACACTGAACCGCTACCTGCTCACTCATTGGACGTCAATCTGGAAAGGAGCATCGTTTGTCTTTTTTAGGTTAACGTTTGAGGGTTCGAATCCCAGGACTGGCTGGGAAAATACTGTACTGCTGAGGTGCCCTTGAGCAAGGCAGTAAACCCTCCAGTTCCTCCAGTGCAGCTGCTCAGGGGCTACCAGTAGAAGACTGGTTGTACTGGTAAGCTCCCAGTGAATGTCTTACCAGTCTGAACACGCAACAGTTATTGCAGAGGAGCCCTTGAGCAAGGCACCTTCATTTGTCTAGTGTAGCTACTTGAAGGCCAGCAGTAGAACACTGCATTTACTGGGAACTGTATAAATGTGAAGCAGGGTGAGGTTTGCCGGGAAAATAAAGGTTCAAATAAAAATACTAATACTAAGGAAATGCGGGAGGGTATCGGGGGAGACAGGCTGTGAGTCAGGAGAGCATATGGGGGAGATGTGGCGGCGTGACTGCCAGGTGTTGATGTGTTGAAGGTGATTCCCTGTGAAAGTCAGTCAGACTAGGCTCCTCCCCTTTGGAGTGCTGAGACTTATTCTGCCAACGGTTACCAGGCAACTGGCCCAACTGGTACACCAACACCGAGTCCTCTGCTCCAGTCTTCAGCGTCTCCTCTCCTCTCTCCTCTCCTCTCCTCTCCTCTCCTCTCCTCTCCTCTCCTTTAGATAAAAGTGTCTGCTAAATGACTTTAGCAGTCATGTAATTAACTTTAGTCTAGTCTCCTTTCTCCTCCTCACCTATCCTTTCCTTTGTCCTCCTCACCTTTACTCTTTTTTCCTTTCCTTTCCACTACTCTGGTCTTCTATCTCTTCCTTTCATTCCTTTCTTTTCCTTTCCTTTCCATTCCTTTTTTTTCCTTTCCTTCCACTACTCTGGTCTTCTATCTCTTCCTTTCCTTCTTTTCTTTTCCTTTCCTTTCCTTTCCTTTCCTTTTCACTACTCTAGTCTTCTATCTCTTCTTTTCCTTTCCTTTCCTTTCCTTTCCTTTCCACTACTCTAGTCTTCTATCTCTTCCTTTCCTTTCCTTTCCTTTCCTTCCTCTCCTCTCTTTTAGTCTAGTCTCCTTTCTCCTCCTCACCTATCCTTTCCTTTCACCTCACCTAGTCTCCTATTGCCTCCGTTCATTTCCTCATTTATTTTCTCTCTCTCTCTCTCTCTCTCTCTCTCTCTCACCTCCTCTCCTCCTGTGAGCTGCCAGCTGAATAAGTCTAATGTATTCCTCAGTGTTTCTACATCTGCTCTGACTAAGATGTTTCTGTTCATATTCATCCTCTCCATCGGTCTCATTCTCTCTTTCTCTTTCTCTGAAATTCATTTCAGTAACTTAATAACTGACTGTAGATCAGAAACATCGTTGCCAAAGATGAATGCACATTTTTAAAATGCACAAGACGGTTAAAACATTCAAACCGTGTTGAGATGAACAACGATCTGGGTTCAATTATTTATTAGTGGGATTGCTGTGTAAGTGCCGAATTATCCGAGTCTACATGCTCGGAAATAAAATGGGCAGAAACTCGCACGCCCTACGAGTTATCGCAGCTAAACGCGACTTTTAAAAATCGGTTGAAGTGCTACTCCTCCCGCAAATTTCGAGGTACGTGCACGTGTGATATGTCAAACTTTGACGAATACTCGGGGGAGTCCGGCTATGTCTTTTCTAAGACATCCTACCAGTACTTTAGGTATTAGGAAGTACTTTGCGTACCCCATTGACTTCCATGTATTTCGACCCCCATACACATCAATGGAGTTTGAACTCTCCATTAACTCCCATGTTTTTTGTAGTCTCATAGACTTGGCCACTCCATTCGACACTGTACAACTACAACTACTAGTGGACTACAACGCCGCCAGGATCTAAAATGGCATCGTTGTGGCGTTGTGGTGGCCATTTTGGCTCCAGGCCCACAGACCTCCATGTACTTGAACTCGCACAGACGTCAACTACAACTCTCAAGTACTACTACTACTGCGACTACACCGCCGCCATGTTGGATCCAGGCGGCCATTTTGGCTCCAGGCCCATAGACCTCCATGTACTTGAACTCGCACAGACGTCAATGTATTTGTAACGCAACTCCATACAACTTCATACAACTCTCAAGTACTACTACTACTGCGACTACACCGCCGCCATGTTGGATCCAGGCGGCCATTTTGGCTCCAGGCCCACAGACCTCCATGTACTTGAACTCGCACAGACTTCAATGTATTCGTAACGCAACTCCATTCAGCTTCATTCAACATTATACTACAACTCTCAAGTACTACTACTACTGCGACTACACCGCCGCCATGTTGGATCCAGGCGGCCATTTTGGCTCCAGGCCCACAGACCTCCATGTACTTGAACTCGCACAGACTTCAATGTATTCGTAACGCAACTCCATTCAGCTTCATTCAACATTATACTACAACTCTCAAGTACTACTACTACTGCGACTACACCGCCGCCATGTTGGATCCAGGCGGCCATTTTGGCTCCAGGCCCACAGACCTCCATGTACTTGAACTCGCACAGACTTCAATGTATTCGTAACGCAACTCCATTCAGCTTCATTCAACATTATACTACAACTCTCAAGTACTACTACTGCTGCGACTACACCGCCGCCATGTTGGATCCAGGCGGCCATTTTGGCTCCAGGCCCACAGACCTCCATGTACTTGAACTCGCACAGACTTCAATGTATTCGTAACGCAACTCCATTCAACTTCATACAACTCTCAAGTACTACTACTACTGCGACTACACCGCCGCCATGTTGGATCCAGGCGGCCATTTTGGCTCCAGGCCCACAGACCTCCATGTACTTGAACTCGCACAGACTTCAATGTATTCGTAACGCAACTCCATTCAACTTCATACAACTCTCAAGTACTACTACTACTGCGACTACACCGCCGCCATGTTGGATCCAGGCGGCCATTTTGGCTCCAGGCCCACAGACCTCCATGTACTTGAACTCGCACAGACGTCAATGTATTCGTTACGCAACTCCATTCAACTTCATACAACTCTCAAGTACTACTACTACTGCGACTACACCGCCGCCATGTTGGATCCAGGCGGCCATTTTGGCTCCAGGCCCACAGACCTCCATGTACTTGAACTCGCACAGACTTCAATGTATTCGTAACGCAACTCCATTCAGCTTCATTCAACATTATACTACAACTCTCAAGTACTACTACTACTGCGACTACACCGCCGCCATGTTGGATCCAGGCGGCCATTTTGGCTCCAGGCCCACAGACCTCCATGTACTTGAACTCGCACAGACTTCAATGTATTCGTAACGCAACTCCATTCAGCTTCATTCAACATTATACTACAACTCTCAAGTACTACTACTACTGCGACTACACCGCCGCCATGTTGGATCCAGGCGGCCATTTTGGCTCCAGGCCCACAGACCTCCATGTACTTGAACTCGCACAGACTTCAATGTATTCGTAACGCAACTCCATTCAGCTTCATTCAACATTATACTACAACTCTCAAGTACTACTACTGCTGCGACTACACCGCCGCCATGTTGGATCCAGGCGGCCATTTTGGCTCCAGGCCCACAGACCTCCATGTACTTGAACTCGCACAGACTTCAATGTATTCGTAACGCAACTCCATTCAACTTCATACAACTCTCAAGTACTACTACTACTGCGACTACACCGCCGCCATGTTGGATCCAGGCGGCCATTTTGGCTCCAGGCCCACAGACCTCCATGTACTTGAACTCGCACAGACTTCAATGTATTCGTAACGCAACTCCATTCAACTTCATACAACTCTCAAGTACTACTACTACTGCGACTACACCGCCGCCATGTTGGATCCAGGCGGCCATTTTGGCTCCAGGCCCACAGACCTCCATGTACTTGAACTCGCACAGACGTCAATGTATTCGTTACGCAACTCCATTCAACTTCATACAACTCTCAAGTACTACTACTACTGCGACTACACCGCCGCCATGTTGGATCCAGGCGGCCATTTTGGCTCCAGGCCCACAGACCTCCATGTACTTGAACTCGCACAGACTTCAATGTATTCGTAACGCAACTCCATACAACTCTCAAGTACTACTACTACTGCGACTACACCGCCGCCATGTTGGATCCAGGGAGCCAAAATGGCCGCCTGGATTTGTGGCTCCCTAGCAACACCTTAGCAACGGCCTAGGACACCCTAGCAACAGCCTAGCAACGGCCCAGGACACCCTAGCAACGCCCTAGCAACGGCCCAGGACACCCTAGCAACGCCCTAGCAACGGCCTAGGACACCCTAGCAACGGCCCAGGAGACCCTAGCAACGCCCTAGCAACGGCCCAGGACACCCTAGCAACAGCCTAGCAACGGCCTAGGACACCCTAGCAACAGCCTAGCAACGGCCCAGGACACCCTAGCAACGGCCCAGGACACCCTAGCAACAGCCTAGCAACGGCCTAGCAATGGCCCAGGGCACCCTAGCAACGCCCTAGCAACGGCCCAGGGCACCCTAGCAACGCCCTAGCAACGGCCCAGGGCACCCTAGCAACAGCCTAGCAACGGCCCAGGGCACCCTAGCAACAGCCTAGCAACGGCCCAGGGCACCCTAGCAACGCCCTAGCAACGGCCTAGGACACCCTAGCAACAGCCTAGCAACGGCCCAGGGCACCCTAGCAACGCCCTAGCAACGGCCCAGGGCACCCTAGCAACAGCCTAGCAACGGCCCAGGGCACCCTAGCAACAGCCTAGCAACGGCCCAGGACACCCTAGCAACAGCCTAGCAATGGCCCAGGACACCCTAGCAACAGCCTAGCAACGGCCCAGGACAGCCTAGCAACGGCCTAGGACACCCTAGCAACACCCTAGCAACGCCCTAGCAACGGCCCAGGACACCCTAGCAACAGCCCAGGACACCGTAGCAACGGCCTAGGACACCCTTAAAATGGCGTAGAACATCCCAGAAACCACCATTAATGTCCCTTTAAGCTTAGCCCATGTACAGACTTCGCGGTTTGCCCGTTCAGCAATCCCACGCATTTTCCCCGGGAAATGCATTTCTAGTTTCTTTTGCTGTTCTCACTTTCACTGACACACACACACACACACACACACACACACACACACACACATGATCTGTCTTTCAAACACATTATCCCTCTTTCACTGTTTCTCTCTCACACACACACACACACACACACACACACACCCCTGAGACGAAGCCCTGCCGGTGAACAGAGTGTGCCGAATTACACGTTGCTATGGCAACGGCACGGCAACGCATTTGCGAGAGAGAAAGAAAAGAGGCCGCGCAAGGAGGCGAGGGATGGAGGGAGGAATAAAGGAAGAGAGGGAGAGAATAGAGGAAGATGAGGAGAGAAAGGAAAGGGGGAGAGAGAGATGTAGAAGGGAGGAGGAAAAATAAGGGAGGGAGGAAGAGACGGAGGAGAGGAAGAAAAAAGGGAAGGGAAAGGGACAGGAAAATAAGGGGGAGGGGAGAAGGGAAGAAGAGGAAAAAGGAGGGATGAAAGGAAGGAGGCAACAAAGTGGTGGAGGAAACCGAATAGAGGAAGTAGAGAATAGATGGAGATGAGGAGAGAAAGAGATAAAAGGGAGGGATGAGAGGAAGGAAAAGAGATGGTGTGAAAGGAAGAAGGAGAGGAAAGAAAGGACAGAAGACAGGGAGATAATTCAGGAAGATTGAGAAAGGAAAGAAGGGTTGGAGAAGGAAAAAGGGAAGGAGGTGGGAGGGAATGAGAAAGGAGAGGGAGGAAGGAAAGAAGAAAAGAGGAGGGAGAGAGGAAGAAATTCAGGGGAAAAGGAGTGAGTAGAAAAGAGAGAGAAGGCAGAGGGAGGGGAAGGAGAGAAGATGGGAGAGAAAAAGAGAAAAATGAAGAGGAGGGAGATGTGATTTCCTTGATCCACCGATTTAAATGGGATTAAAGCTCATCTGCGGGATTACAGAGTCATTATGTGGTTAACTGAACCTATAGGAGTCGATCGAGGGGTGTGTGTGTGTGTGTGTGTGTGTGTGTGTGTGTGTGTGTGTGTGTGTGCGCGCATTTTAAGTGATGAGATCATGGCAATCAAAATGATCTCTGGCAGATCATTGGCTCCAGTGCTCCATGCTAACACTTTAGCATCCACTATGTTGATGATAGTAGGCAACATGCTAACACTTTAGCATACACTATATTGAATGATAGCATGCTACATGCTAACATTTTAGCATCCACTATGTTGAGTGATAACGAGTAAATTGACCCAAAAACTGTGTGTATTCCTTTAATAACACATTAACAATCCAAGAGAATAAATAAATAAAACATATTCATACATACTTGAGTGGAATCGAATCACAAACTGCATCATATCCGTCATATCAGAGGAGGACGACACTGACTGGATGATATCTGATATCTGATAGGAGGCCAATATCAGCCTAATCAATACTGCTGACAATTCACTGAGCCAATATATTGAAAATCAGTATATTGAAAAACAAATAACTTTATTTAGAAGTGTACATAACAGTAGAAGTGTCTTTTACAGTGGCAGTATGTGTAAATGGCTAAAATGTAAACAGACAGGACGGGGTCAGCCGAGGTCACAGGATTAACACAGGAAATGACATCATGGAGGAGGACGCATCTGTTTGTTTGACCAGCACTGTTCCGTGTGATCTGAGCGTGTGTGTGTGTGTGTGTGTGTGTGTGTGTGTGTGTGTGCGCACACATTGATATATGGGTTTTGTGTGACTTTGTGAAGTGTGTGTGTGTGTGTGTGTGTGTGTGTGTGTGTACGCCTGGAAGCTGTTAATTAGCAGAGTGATTAGAAGGGGGTTGATGGGGTTTGTGTAAGTGAGTTTCTTACACACACACACACACACACACACACACACACACACACACACACACACTCCTCCCTGTCACTCTCACTCACACACACACACACACACACAGATGGCCAATGACGTTGAAGATCATTCATTCGGATGAGTGGCTTTTTGTGGGCAGTGTGTGTGCTGAGTGATTGACACACACACACACACACACACTGGCCTTGTATCTGCGGCTGTCTCAAGGCCACTATTGATGCAATGAAAGTCTAAATGTCATTCGCCTTAACACATCTAAGATAACATGAGACACAGGCAGGGCTTTCTCAACCGAATCAATCAATCTCTATCTATGGGTATCTGCCGGTATCACTTGAATCCTGGGCTTCATTTTGCTGTTTTTTCTAATAATAATATAACAAGGTTACAAAGAAAGAAACAGAGGACCAACGTGATCCAAACAGATATCAATCAATAAGACAGATGGGTCAAACAGGCCTCAGTGCAACATATTAAAACAATGATTAAAAATAAATACAAATAATCAATAAAATTCATAGCTAAATGTCTTTTTTTGCATTTTTTTGCATTCAACATTTATCAATTATTTCACTGTAGAGCTCTATGGGCCTCTCAGTTTTCAGTATGTAATCATCCTTCTCTCTCTCCCCCCCGCCCCCAGGTATTGGTTATGCCTCCATAGTGATCGTGTCCCTGCTGAATATCTACTACATTGTCATCCTGGCCTGGGGTCTCTACTATCTGTTCCAGGTAGGTGTGGGAAACCACTCTGATAACTACATAGACTTCTACTTCTCTTTTATTTTACTTTCACATTGCTCTCACACGATCATATCATAAGAATAGTATAATATTATTACTGTGGCTCTGACCTTTGACCTCCATGCTGTCTGTTTCTTGTATTGTTGGTGAACTAGGAAAGTTGTTGCACTCGTTGTAAGTCACTCTGGATATCAGCATCAGCTAAATGACTAGAATGTAAAGTGTATAAAATCAATACCTTCAGTTATTCAATATCTGGAATATAAAGAGTCTGTAAAGGTTTAATCATTTGGTCAACCGAGGGCTGAAGATACCTTCTAACGTTCAAAACAGTTCTCTCACAAAGGACTGGAAAGTAATGAAAGTTAGTGGGGACGGGACACCGTTCTTTACTGATACTCCATTTTGAAGACAGGTGGATTTATGCTTTAAAATCTTATTCTGGGCACAGTTTCAAGTGACAACCAACACTACTGATCTTAATGGTTGGACTATAGAAAGATGTCAACCAAACCACTAATCATAATGGGACTATAGAAAGATGTCAACCAAACCACTAATCATAATGGGACCATAGAAAGATGTCAACCAAACCACTAATCATAATGGGACTATAGAAAGATGTCAACCAAACCACTAATCATAATGGGACTATAGAAAGATGTCAACCAAACCACTAATCATAATGGGACTATAGAAAGATGTCAACCAAACCACTAATCATAATGGGACCATAGAAAGATGTCAACCAAACCACTAATCATAACGGGACGATAGAAAGATGTCAACCAACCACTAATCATGATGGGACCATAGAAAGATGTCAACCAAACCATTAATCATAACGGGACGATAGAAAGATGTCAACCAACCACTAATCATGATGGGACCATAGAAAGATGTCAACCAAACCACTAATCATAATGGGACTATAGAAAGATGTCAAAGAAACCACTAATCATGATGGGTGGCTCTGTCACCCTGCTTTCATGTCACCGGTTTTGCTGTTTATTTTTCAAGTCAAACTCATGTAGCGTACAATTCAAATTGTAACTCAACTCTCTGTTTCAGTGTTTTCAGCCGGAGCTGCCCTGGGCCAAGTGTAACCAGCCGTGGAACACCGAGCACTGTATTGAGGACACCTACCGCAAGAACAAAACCATGTGGCTGACGGCCAACATCACCAACTTTACCTCCCCCGTCACAGAGTTCTGGGAGTGAGTTATATAGAGATACACACAAAAACACACAGTATGAGCACACTGGTAGATACACAGTATCGACAAGTATGTATCAACATTTGGGACCACGGGACACTAAAATTCTCCTTTTGAAATGAATAAAAACAGCCTCCGACTAACAGATGGCAGTTTTAGTTGTACAAACGAAGGCAGCGCTGCTTTGGAGGCAGAAACAATCTCATTGGTCGCCTCAGTGGGCGGAGCCAAAGCCAAAGATGGTTAACTGGCAAACTTGAATGGCAAAGAAGGAACTGTGGTCAAAATAGAAATAAAAAATACAAATGCCAATGACTCCATCCATTCATTCATTCATTCATTCATTCATGACAACACCCCTAACAGTCTCTGTCCTCTACGTTGCAGACACAATGTGCTGGGTATCTCTAGTGGTATAGACGAGATTGGGCCTGTTAAATGGGACCTGGCTCTGTGTCTGCTGGCTGTCTGGGTCATCTGCTTCTTCTGCATCTGGAAGGGCGTCAGGTCTACTGGCAAGGTGAATATGTGTGTGTGTGTGTGTGTGTGTGTGTCTCGGTATATGTCCTATCCTAGTCAAACGTTGTCACTCCAATCCAGAAGATTTTTTTGAGTCCTCACAAGAAATCTTTCTTAGGATTTACAGGGTATTTGTGGTTCCTTGCAAGCAGTTCATCTACATCATCACCATCCCCTTTAGTGCTGTTACTGTGTAACAATAGGCTACAGGGATATTTATCAACATACAATAATTAGTGTGAATATAGCCTGTACCCATACCAGCCATTACACGATAACAAAAGCTCATATATCTGTTTTCATGGTGCCCAATCGAATCAAATATTTCCCTTCTTCAATGTGACCCTCTAACTAGCTTACCTAGATAGCTACAGGCTAGTATGACCAGTTTGAGTGTGGAAGGTCAGCTAGGCTAACTCGCAGTTTTAAGAGAAACTAGTGGTTTGTGTTACAGTACTGCTAATGATAGATACATACATGAAGGGACACAATGACTGCCACTGTATACAGCAGTAACGCAGTATAGATGAAGGGGGATTTCCACAGTAGCTGCGACTATAAAAGTCCAGCGTCTCAGCTCAGCAGCCAGACCTTGTCCAACAACAGCTCCCCTGAGACCACAGGCAGCTCAATCAATTCCAGACGCCTCTTTTTATAGCCTAAACTCTGTTTATTGATTGGTTTGGCTTGATTTATGCTTTCTTGTTGCTGCAAGCTGTAACTCTGGGAATAATGTCGCTCCTACAAGGCCAAGTGCGGTCGCTGCTTCTCCAAATAGTGACATTGACTACTGACCTCTTGAGTGTGTGTGTGTGTGTGTGAGAGAGAATAGCCATATGCCACACTCAGGACCCATGGGTGCACACATAAATTTGATATCTCTTCATGCTTTGAGGCAGTATGTTTTTCTTACAACACATGATTACCCAATTTTCCCATGGGATGGGTAAAAATTGAATCTAGTCCAAAACCAGTTGGATTTAGACATTTGCCATGTGTCCATATGTCCAAGGGGTTGGGTGCATGTCTACACAAATCTCACAATTTGGTCCTCAGGTCATTCTATCTTTAGTATTCTCATAATATTGCAAACATTGTCTACCAATATGGCACATTCCCCTAAATCAGAGCCTCTCAGCCTGGAGTCTGGGGATCCCCATGGGTCCTGAGGAGGAGGCTTCCCATATAAAAAGACATGTAGGCGTGCATGCAGTGTGAATGCTGGCATACTGTGAATAAAACTTAAATATTGATCTCTGACCTTTCTGCTCTGTGATCACCCTCAGGTGGTGTACATCACAGCCACGTTCCCCTTCGTCATGCTCATCGTGCTGTTGGTTCGTGGCGTGACACTGCCGGGCGCCATGGAGGGCATCAAGTTCTACCTGTACCCCGACCTCGCTCGCCTCAAGGACCCAGAGGTAGGTGCCCCCGGCGTTGCCTGAATGGGAAAACACACCATCACTGGGCTCCCTGTGTATTCTTTCTGTCTACCAGTTGTCTAGCCGAACTTGTGTGCACACACAATGCGACCCTTGTCTATCTGGCTGCATGTGAAGAGTTTTGTTCCAACGTCGTAAAAATAAAACAAATTACGAGTTAATAGTTAAAAGATACTAGGAAACCTCAGTCATCATTTAGACACAACAAAATGATAACACATTACTGACTGGGTCTTCTGTATTTTTGAGGTATTGGATAATGAAATTAAGCTATTTATTTCCCAAAATAAGTGACATATACTCCCATGTTCTACTAATATGCAGCAGGGCTTTAAGGGATTCTGGCAAGATAACAATGAGCAGATAATATTAAAAAGACCGTTAGACAGTCCAGTCGGTGGTTTCTGAACTGTAGTCGCCCTCATAAGTTACCATAACACCCCTATAAGAAAGCCTCTACTGTCATATAGCACCCATACTCCTCTAGGTTAGTTGTTATTTACACAAACCCTGACTTCCCTAGTGTATGTCAATGTTAAACATGACCCCAGTCTCCCCTAGACTCTCTCTATGCATTACACATTCCCTCATATTCCTCACATAGGCCTCAGCCTTTCTGTCCCTACTCTCTCCCCCTACTCTGCAGGTGTGGATCGATGCTGGCACTCAGATCTTCTTTTCCTATGCCATCTGCCTGGGCGCCATGACATCCTTGGGGAGCTACAACAAGTACAAATATAACTGCTACAGGTGAGGCGTCAGTTTTCCGGGGAGGGGGTTAGCGATAGGGGAGAGCGGGGTGGGTTGTAACAGGGAGGGGGATAACGGGATCCTTGTGTGTTCATTAACAAATCCTCCTCATGACGTATGTGTGACATAGGGACTGTATGCTGCTGGGAGCCCTCAACAGTGGTACCAGTTTTGTGTCTGGCTTCGCAATATTTTCCGTCCTGGGCTTCATGGCACAAGAGCAAGGGGTGGACATTGCCGATGTGGCAGAGTCAGGTACGAGGGTTATGAAAAGGCGGCAGCGATGGTGGGCGCTGCTTCCTGGTTAACAAATTAAACAATAACTGCAAAGAAAAACAACAAGAGTTGAAATGAGCAATACTTGTATGGAATGGAAAAAGCAACAAAATCCAAAAGAGAGTTGGCTATTGATTTTCATTTAGAATTGAATGGATTCCCTGATTGAAAAAAAAATAAAACGATGGCATCGAAATATGTAAGTTTCCGCAATCAAACACTCCTTGACGAAAGCAGAATGTGTAGGACCGTTCAGAGAGAACGTATGTGCTCAGTTTTCTAGGCAGGATGGACTGATGAAGATTAAGAGATTGCATAGCATGGGACGTTGGGTAAATTAATTTGTGTCTTGAAGAACAAGGGTTAGAGAGGTCTGAAGTTGAAAAGTTAAGCCAGAATTTACAGCCAGTGCTAGTCATGTGACAGTTAGGGAACCTTGTGGAGCCATACATCAGTGGACTAGGACATCTTGTGCCAGCTCAAAAACAAACAAAACGTGCATGGTGTTAAAGCTGTTTTGGTTCAGAGTTGCTTCAGCATGAGGTCCTATCGGCCCATACGTATCCAACTATCTTACCATCTCCAACTTGACGACTTCCACTGTTGTTGTGGTTGCTATCTGTTTGTACAACAGTGACATATTGAAACTGTATCTTAAGTTCCAAGCGATGCACGCGTTTTGTTTTGGGTCATTGGTCGTCTCTAATTTAAGAGATTCTTTGGCATATATTGGTTATGATATAATTGGCATATTTTACTCCTTGTCACCTCAAAGATGTATATCAGTGACTATTTGGACGGTGTACCTCATATAACATCTGTGCACAACCAACAGCTAGTAACTAAATCATAAAAATCCACAGAAAGCTTGGGAATGGTGGCACTCCCAAAGATTTTGGAAGAACAAGGCAAGAGTTTACCTCAGTCTTACCTTATTTTTATTGGCCACGTCAGGCAGACATGTCCGTCACTCTAATCGGCTTTCATGCTGAGTGACGCCATGTTTTACATGGGGTTTCTGTGACTTAATGTATATTACATCACTGGCTCCTTGCTGCAGTGTACAGTTATTCTGTGAGGCTGCAAAATCTATATATTAAGTCGGCACAAGTTCAGGCTGATGCCTGGGTTTCCAAAAGAAACACACTGAAGGATTCCATATATGCCTGTTATTCAAGTCCCAAAGCAGATAAAAGATGAATCTAGACTCTTACTATGTAGGACTCCAAGTGACATTCACGCAAAGGTAACACCAACACACCAAAGAGAATGGAAAGCTGATTTTCCAGAGCTACCTTTTGGAGGTAGTTGGTGGACAATTAGAAGGCTTTCCACTTCACCTGGGATATATTTCCACCGGTGTATGACTGCGGTTAAGAGCCCTATATACAGTAGATGCAGTCAGGAGGCATCAATTCTCTGCTTTGGGATTTTTTTGAGTGTAAATGGCAGCTTAGATCACCTTTGGCCAATTTGCTTGCAAATGAACAAAGATGATCTGAGCATCAAATGCTTTTGTGAAACCCAGGCTTCATCTCAGGATCAGCCAGATTCAAAGAAGTGAAGTTAGCTCGAGGCTAGTTCCAGGTGCTGTCCACGTGGCACAGATTAAGCGTAGATTGGAAGCATGCTAAAGACAAGATAGATTGAATTTGAGACTCCTAGATGCCATGGTACATGGGCAACATTTTGAGGTTGTGAAGGTGGGCAACACCATAATTAAATTCACTTGACCTCATATTTTTTGTTCCCATGCACACTGATCCTGGCCTATTTTCATTTCCCATGCCTGATGAAGAGGTAATTGCCAATCTGAAAAGGTGTGCCCATGTGTCACGACTTTAAGAATAGAGCAGTTCAACTTGACAGCAGAATAGGTCATCGTGTTTTGACCGATCAGGTATATAACGGTGGAAGCCTTCTGGATTGACATCATCACCAAATCCTGAAAGGCATTGTGGGAGGAGTGACTAATGCCAATCTAAAAAGGCACCATTTTTATGCACCTGTTCAGTCAAAGCCCTGCTATGTGAAGGGAGAGGAGGTGCAGGTTATGAAAAAGAACATGAAACCACAGTTCAGCCTTAACTGTGACTGCTTGATTCTGATATTCCAACAGATACATAAATGTATTCTATGTAGGACATTTACTCATCTACTTCATCTACTCTGAACGGGTACGGTCTGGTTTTCACAGTGCAATGCTAATTTGCTAAATAAAACTACATGAAAACTCAATTGTATGTAATGTAATATCTTGTTTTGTACAGTCAGGAGACAAAATGTCACATTGTGCACCCATGTGGGTTTTATTTAATAAGCTTAGTTAGCTTAGATGTGACTTTTGAGTCTAGTTAGCATTTAACTTTGTGCTAGCATCTCTCCTCTCAGTGAATGGGAGCCTTTATTTTCCCAGGGTTATTTTTTTGAGTCAGCGCGGTGTTTGGTTGGATGCCTTGTCATAATTCACATCCTAAACTGAATCTATCTACCTATCTAGCTGTCAGCTGCAATGTTATTTTGCTGTTTCGACTGTTTCCCTGTTTTTTTTACTTCTGTTGAACAGGTTACAATCTAGCAAATTGGACCTTGGAAAAATCCTTTGCTTTTACTTGTCATCCCAGTTTGCATCTACTGCTGTTTTGCAGTGGCCATTTTGCATCCCTCTTAATGAGGACTATGTTTAATTCAAACAGGGATGCAAAATGGCTTGAGTGAAAGCAAAATCTATGTTGACATATTTTAATGTTATTGAAAACCAAGATGCACTTGATTTACTTTATCTTGCAGTTGATTGTCTCCATGTTTGAGGCTTTTCAGCTGCCTGGCAAAGTGAATGAAGTGCACCTTCAGCAGGTTAAATGTTTGAAATAATTTCCAAATATATTTTTGCCCAGGGCTGTAATGTTCAGTCATCTACTGTCTCACGGTAACTCACCTCCACAACACATTAATGATCCACTTCACATACAGATTTCTCCCATGACTGATTGAAGGCTACCACAGAGCATTAGGTACACTAGATGAAGGAAAGTTTATGTTGCACACTATATGCATAATGTACAGTTTTGTAGTTCTTTCTAGTTACGTGTCATTGTAAATAATACAAAATAGTAGCATGTATAAATATAGTTAGCCATCAGTAAATAATCTGTTACAAGCAGCTAGTGAGTAATTCATTATATTAGAAGTACTGCATGTCTCTTCTAGACAAGCACAACATCTAGCCTCATATAGACACAACAATCCCCCCCCCACACACACACACACACACACACACACACAAACACACACACACACACGTACACACCATTCCTGGTAGGTTTGTTCATGCATTCAAATCTGGTTCTGCGTCGCCCTTGGTTTGGGCCTTGTCTTCCCTACGGGGACGCAGATCAGATGAACCAATTGTACGGTACTAATGTTGCCCCCCCCCCACACCTCTCTTTCTGCTCTCCCCTCCCTCCCCCTCCCCCTCCTCCTCTATGTGTGTAGGTCCAGGCCTGGCATTCATTGCCTACCCCAAGGCTGTTAGCATGATGCCTCTTCCTACCTTCTGGGCAGTCCTCTTCTTCATTATGCTGCTGCTGCTTGGCCTCGACAGTCAGGTTAGTAGACGTGCTACTGCTACAGGGCAGCAGTAGGCTTGTGAAGCTCACATGCTCCAATATCTGGACTGGCTGGAAAATCTGTGTAAGTGAATGAAAAACACTCCTACCTCCTTCAACAGTAGTCATTGAGGTGTCAGTGGCCAGCACTAGAAGGCTGTGGTTGTCCTGGGCAGCGCCAAGGTGTGAATGTGTGTTAAATGTGAAACCAGGCGTTGCTGAGAAAGAGTCTGTGTGCTCAGTCAGCTTTCCTTGGATCAGTTAGGCTAAAGCTATATTACGTAACTTCCTCACATTGACGGGTCCAAATGGCAGCAAGAGGCAACTATTTGAGAAATCTGACCTTTAATACCCAGAAATCCCGTAACTTGACGTCAGTGAAGTGCACACAGCTCACTCATGTTTACCGACCTGGCCGGTCTGTGGTGCTTCATATCAAAGGAAGCCAAAGAGATTAGAGGAGATCTAACGTTGGTGGCGCCTCGCTGCTGTTTAGGAGACAGTTTGGATTTCACTCTTCAGTTTTGATTCATCACTTCCTGTGGATGGAGAAGTGTCGATACCCAATCTCATTTGGACAAATAGTGTGAATCTACAGCGTCTCAGTTAGCTTAGTTAGGGATGTGACGCTCCTCTGTGTTACAGCCCCACTTAGGGATTTAGGCTGAGAAGTTGGCTGATATATTGCCTATGGCAGCTTTAAAGATCATTAATGTCTTAATGATCTTGGAAATCCTTCTTTAACCTGCTTCATCCGTCTGTGTGATGTTTAGTTTGATCAATAATAATGCCTCTGTCTCCCTCCCGCTCTAGTTTGTGGAGGTGGAAGGGCAGATCACGTCGCTGGTGGATCTGTATCCGTCCTTCCTAAGGAAGGGTTACCGCAGGGAGGTCTTCATCGCTGTCGTCTGCTCAATCAGCTACCTGCTGGGCCTCACCATGGTTACCAAGGTAACAACACCATAAATGATAAACTAAAAAACGCAATAAAAACAACAAGTCGAGTGATAATAGCTGCAGTAATAACGACATCATCATTGGTAGGAGCAAGAAACATCAAGAAACAAACTAGGGCTTCGGATCATCAGGTTGTTTTCCTGTCTTCAATACAGTAACAGTAACTACTTCCACAGATTTGAAAATTGCCTGAGCTAGATAATCCATCACAGTAAACATGAAAGCTTCATTTGGTTCAGTTTCAGTTTTATTGTTATCTCATTGAGCCCTGAGGGGAGTGTTTTATTATCAGTGCTTAACATTACGCTCTGCTTCCTGTCACCTGGCACCCACAGGAAGAATGTATCCACCAAAACCGCCTTGCTAACTTTATTGTTACATCCATGTGTTCTTCTTATCTTTGTCAGCCGGCCTAGTACTTAGTTTCAAGCTAGGTTTGTATTTTAAAAACAATGAAAAATTAGTAAATATAATAAAAAAATCTAAGAACATATGGCATGCACTGCAAAATGATTGTGGAAATGGAAAGTAGACGCAGACTGGAGTAAATGGGCTCCAACGCTAAATGACACCAGTATTCCCTTTTAAGACCTTTCTGGTTCCTCACTAGAAACACACTTGTTAGCCCCCAAATGATTAGAGGTTTGTGGAAGTGCTGTTCAGGAAACCTTTAAAAAGAGATTCTGCTAACTATATTGCTAGCTATATTGAATTAGTTCTACTGTAAAATGCTCAAGAAATAGTTGTCTGCAGTACTAATACAGGACAGATGCAGGGTAAACAAAGGAGGACTTCTTCGAGGCACTAATAACAGATACAGGATGAATGCACAAAAACTCACTTCCTCAGTAGCGACCAGTGTATACCGAACTAATGCAAGATAAATGAAAGAATGGGGACTTCTGTCTGGCTACCGCTGTCTGTTTCCTAGATCATATCCCATCGTCGAGGCTAAATATGGAAAAACCAAAAACATCTGGGACCCAAACTGACTGACTGATCAATGCCAGACCCAAGGGGCTATTAGGGAAGACAAGACTCCATTTTCACTATCCGGCCATTCAATTGTACTACTGGGGAACCACCGGGCACCTATAAAATGAAGCTCTATCATTTAAAAATGTATGAATGCTCAGTGCAGAGCAGATCTTACTTGGTGCTGACATGGATACAAAGATAACATGAAACTACATTGAACATACATTTAAGCTGTGAATCACGTTTGGTGCTTTTAAGTTATTCACTTAAAATGAAAGAAACCATGGTTTTATTCAGTTATGTGCTTGAACAAAAAGATTTACAGCACAAAATTAAGACAAATTAAAAAATAATAGGTAGCTTAAGTTCTTGATGAACTAAATGCTAACATGTTTACAGAATGGAGCATCTATATTTTAGAAATATTGAATGATAAACTTCAGGTGCACTTATGTTCTGTGATGAGTAGTAGTTTTCTTGGCTACCTACAGTGAATGCACTTTGGATAAAAGCGTCTGCTAAAGGTAATAGCACAAAATGACTTATGGTATTTTTCCTCCAATATGACAGCGCTTTTACAGACTGGTTATCACAATAATATAAATATATATAGTTTAGATTCATATTGATAATCGTGTGTGTATCTTACAAACCCAGAGTCTAAAGAACCAGGAATGTAAGGTTGAATTAGTTTGTCGTCAGCTATTAGCGTCAGCCCCTTGGGAGATGATGAGGCTCTATTTATACTGTCAAGTCATGAGAACTTCCCTCTGGTGTTATTAATAGACAGACTGATTTAGCTTCGCCAAATCCCTCTCCTCTTCCTCATCCTCTTTTATTTCTTTTGTCTGTTGTTCCCCTGACTCTCTCCTCCCTCCTCTCCTCCCTCTCGCTTCTTCCTTCACCCCTGTATCCCTCCTCCTCCTCTTCCTTGTCTCTCCCTCCTTCCACCTCTCTTTTACCCCCTTCTTCCTCCCTTGTTCGTGTGGGTGGGAGGGGCTCCGGCTACAGGGGAGGAGCTTCTTTACGGCCCATAAAAACTACATTGAGCTGAATAAAGTGGACAACAACAACAAACCAAATGGGGAAAAAATAGATTTGAGGTTCGTCCCTCCACCATATCTTCTGAGCTACTGAGAAGATTGTAGGTTAGATTAAAGTGAAAATGCCTTTAGAGGATGTTGTGGCAGCGAGGACTTTCTTTGTGTCCGTCTGTTAAGCCAGAAGTGAAAGGTACTGAACGGTGTTGTTCGCTGTTGAATGATTTATGAAGTCAGTAACCTGACGCCGGTTTACTGGGAAGTGTGGAATGTGAATAGAGAGAGGGGGAGAGTGAGAGAGAGGGAAAAGGGAGAGGAGGAGGAGGAGGAGGGAGGAAGAGAGGGGAGTTGAGAAAGAAAAGAGGAGGGTGAGAAAGGGAGAGGGAAAGGAAGGTGGAGAGTAAAGAGAGAGAGAGAAAGGGAGAGAGGAGGGAGGAGAGAAAAGAGTGAGAGAGAAGGAGGGAGAGAGACAATGGTGGGAGGGAAAGAGAGAGAGAAGAAGAGGTGGGGAGAGAGAAAGCAGGATGAGAGGAAGAAAGGTTGATAGGAATCGAGAGAGAGAATGGAAGGGAGAGGAAGAGATAGAGGGCAATACAGAGAGAGGGGGAGAGACAGGAGGGATGAGAGGAACTTTTCATCATTCTCACTCGTTATTTATCTCCCCCTTTTCCTTCTCAAATCTTACACTTCCTCTCCTCGTCCTCCATCTCCTATTTTTGTTCTATCCCTTTCACTGCTCCTCCTTTTCATTTCAACGTTCATTCTTTTATCTATCTATCTATCTATCTATCTATCTATCTATCTATCTATCTATCTATCTATCTATCTATCTATCTATCTATCTATCTATCTATCTTAAGTTATCCTGTAGCTCAGTGCACCAACACTGTCAGGGTTTGTGGTTCAATTCCCAGTGGGACCATCCATGTACTGTAAGGTACTGTGGGTAAAAATGTCCATGGTGTTGATGTGGACAGACTGAAATGTGCATATATCCACTTTTACAGGACAAATTCAGATAGAAAAACTGATGATGAAAAAATGAAATATTTCCTGAAAGAAGACTGTCTCTCTCTCTCTTGTCTCTCTCTCTCCTGTCTCTCTCTCCTGTCTCCCTGCAGGGTGGCATGTATGTGTTCCAGCTGTTTGATTACTATGCAGCCAGCGGTGTGTGCCTTCTGTGGGTGGCATTCTTTGAATGTATAGCTGTAGCTTGGGTTTATGGTGAGTACAAGAAGCTAACTGTAGGATTCACCTTCAAACAGCAGCGAGTCGCTAGGCGGCCTGAATGCTGAAGGTGTACTGCATGCTCCTGCTGTCTCTTTGCACTGAATGTGAAGTGCTGTTGTCCCTGCACCGTGTACACCAAGACCATAAAACTTCCAATAAAGGCCGTGCCTCAAATAGTGGTTAGATCTCTAATTATAGCCAGGGAGTGTTGAGTTGTATGAGTAAATAAAGACTGGTCCCCAATAATGACAGTCTAAACAATATCCTACAATATTTATAGCCTAAAATATCATTAAAATGACTGAAAATAATATCGTGAAAATAATATGTTACCAAAAAGAAACACGAACTGACCTGCACACGAACATTGAGGAGTACGCCGAATTTGTGACCAGCTACATAGTGAAGTGCATTGAGGATGTCACTGTCATGAAACGCATCACCACACGGGCCAATCAGAAGCCATGGATGACAGCAGAGGTCCGTATGCTGTTGAGAACCCGAGATGTCGCCTTTAGATCGGGGGATGAAGCAGCCCTCAGATCAGCAAGAGCCGATCTCTCCCGAACCGAAATCCATGGTCATTTCTGTGACACCAGGGTCACATGTGGCAGGGCATCCAGGCCATAACCGACGATAAGATCACGAGGACAGTGACGCCTCCCTTCCCGATAGGCTGAATGACTACACACAAAGCAGCAGGTCTTGTCAACATACCTGGCTGGGTGCTCAGGGACGCGCTGACCAGCTAGCGGGTGTTCTCACAGACATCTTCAACATCTCCCCGAGTCAGGCTGTTGTCCCTGCATGCCTGCACGTCCTGACCAACGGCATCACCATCTGGTAGGGGAACTGCAACGCAACAGACCGCGAGACCCCACGCAGCAGATTGTGAGGACGGCGGAGGGCATCGTAGGGGTCTCCGCCCGCCCCCATCCAGGACACTTAACAGGGAAAGATGCCTACGGAAATCCTCCAGTATCGTAGCGGACTCTTCCCACCCCTCACAGACTCTTTGACCCCCTGCCGTCTGGCTGGAGGTACAGCCAGCATTAAGGCCAGCACCACCAGGATGAGCAACAGCTTCTTCCCCCAGGCTGTCAGACTGCTCAACACTGCTACCCAAAACACATACATGCCTTACTTGACACACATGCACTCACTCACCCTGCATGGGTCACTTTACACTTCACACTTTATACTGACACCACTACTCAGCATATTGTTTTTCTACTATATATTGTATTCTTTATTTATTTTGTGTATTTTGTATATTGTGTATAAGTGTATGTTCTTATGTCTCCTGTGAGGAACGACATTTCGTTCAGCTATATGTGCTACATGTATGGCTTAAATGACAATAAACTCGACTTGACTTGACTTGACTTGACTTGACTTGACTTGACTTGACTTGACTTGACTTGACTTGACTTGATTGTGGACCTGCCAAAATAAATAACAGCATGTCTCTAATAAAAGTCTTTTGTTGAGGTAAATACAGGCCTGGAAGTTTTATGGTATGGTGGGTTGGCAGTATATCGGCAACAATACCGCTAGGCCTTTACAAATAAAGTGATCAATTGCAGAGTTATTTTTTTACCGTCTATTTTACCCTCCCCCACAGGCGCTGATAATTTCTATGATGCGATTGAGGACATGATTGGCTACAGACCAAATCCTTGGATGAAATGGAGCTGGACTATTATCACTCCTTTACTGTGCATGGTAAGGACTTGCTTTCTACTAGCAAAACGTTAGCACATCTCTCATCATTGTTTCACTGCCCTTCACAAGTCCCTTAAAAGGATTCTTTAGCATTTTGAAATGTTTCAGTCATTTTTCTACAGACACATGGCATGAAATGGGTCAAATTTAATACACGTCTTGCCAAAATGTCTGGCTAACAAGAGTGTCGCAACAAGGCTGTAAAAATAAAAAAGTACATTTAACGTAATGCACTAAAATAAGTACTTAGGGGAATTAAATGTAGATTTCTTAGCCCCCTAATGTATCTAGTGAAGCCAAATGACCAATGAAGTTGAAAATATCAAAGTATCCCTGTAATGGCTGATGTGAACTTTCCTCCTCTTCCTCTCCAGGGCTGCTTTATTTTCTCATTGGTCAAATACAAGCCATTGACGTACAACAAGGTCTACGAGTATCCTGATTGGTCCATCGGAGTGGGCTGGACCCTGGCCCTGGCCTCCATGATCTGCATCCCCATGGTGGTTGTTATCAAGATCATCCAATCAGACGGACCGCTCATTGAGGTGGGTGGGCTCAACGGCGTGTCAGTCAAGCTCTTCAGGTCTTCAGGTTTTCTGTCTTCTCTGGATTAGGAATATTGAATCTAATCTCCCTCCGTTCTGCCCTCCCCCTCTCTCCTGTTCCCTCCCATTCTCTTCCTTGCTCCCCCTCCCCCTTATTCCCTTCCTCTCTCCTTTCCCCTGTCTCCCTCTCCCATTTCCCCTCTCTTCCTTACTCTCTCTCATCACCCCCTCCCTCCTTCGTTCTGTCCTTTCCTTTCCCTCTCTCACTCCCTCATTGCCTCTCTTTTCCCCCACATTCCCTCCCACCCTCTATCTCTCCTCCCTATCTCCCTCCACCCTCCCTATCTCTTCTGTCTCTTCCTCCCTCTCCCCTCTCTCCTTAATTCCCTCCCTTTCTTGTCCTTGATCTCTCTCACTTTCCTTTCTCCGTTTCTCCTCTGATTTTCCCTCACCCCTCTTTCCTCATTCTCTCCTCTTTTTCCTCCCAACTCTTCCTTGCTCCCTCTCTCTCTCTCTCTCTCCCCCCAACCCATATCCCCTACTTCTTCCTTCTTCCTTCTCCCTATCTCTTGTCTTTCTCCCTCATTTCCCCCCTCTCTTGTCTCTTGCTTCCCCTCACCGAAATTTCCCCTCATTCCCTCCCTCTTCTGCTCCTTCCTTCCATCCTTCCTTCCCCTCCTCCAGAGGATTAAGGCAGTGGCGGCCCCTGTTCGCGGCGGGGCCAGCTCCCGCCCGGCGGACCACCGTGGCCCCAAGGAGCTTACCTACCCTCTGGACCCCAACGGGAACAAGGGCCTGCTGAAGGGCCCCACCCACACCATCGTAGAAACCATGATGTGAAGGAAGGAGGTGGAGGCTCTCCGTGAGATCGCTCTCCTCTCCTCACAAAACGCTTCTACAAGCTAGCTAGCTTTCTGTCTATCTGTCTATCTGTCTGTCTGGTGGACCGATAAGGGTTTCGAGAAAAAAAAAAGTTCCCATTTCAAATCTTTTAGGAATACTTTGTAAGGAAGCTGCTTGCTGTTGGTAGTTTTCTTATTAGCGATCACGTTTCAAATAGCTTCCTGAATCACTTGCAAGCTGTTCTGCCTATTTGTAATATCCGTTGTCTTGGTTCAAGACACCAAATTAGCACCAGCCAGTGGCCAGATGCTGGTAGATTTTATTCAAAGTACGTTTTTTCTGCTCCACCAGCCACTTTGGCCGGTAGCGCCGTTCAGAAGGTCCCATTTTATTCTAAAAGTCATAGATGGCTGGTAGAAGTGGTTGTTGAATCGGGAAGCCTCTTGTAGCCAAAGGATGAAATGTTTCCTGCACCGATGATGGATCACAAATACTTTATTTTGACGAGCAGCACTGGGTGTTTTTAAGGAAATCCACCCGTCTTACCAGCCTAAATTGCGAAGTAGGACTGCAACAGAGACGAGCGTCCCATCCCACCCGACAGGAACACCAAAGATTCAAATTCAAGAGTGAAACGTAATAGTGAAACACAAACTCTTCCTCTTGTCTCCGCTGTCCTTGGATAGAAAGTGACCGCAGACTAAACACGAGTTAAAATGAACGTGCAAACTTTCCTAGAGCAGCTTGAACTAAAACCTGAAAAATAGAATTTACCCAGCCGTAACACCTCCGTGGCCACTGACCGTCAGCAAACCAGGATCCTGCTTCTTAAAAGCACCTTAGCACAAATAACTTTTCTATAGTGTAGTAACGGGACGAAGACAATACGAGCACTGAGTTTGCTTTTGGGCAACCTGTCCCTGCACAGAGAGAGAGAGAGGTATCTGAAAGGATTTGAAGTGTGGAGGTTGAACCCTTGAGGTCTGTCGTCTGTGG
The DNA here is from genome assembly GCA_034670385.1 of Hoplostethus mediterraneus. Taxonomy (NCBI): domain Eukaryota; kingdom Metazoa; phylum Chordata; class Actinopteri; order Trachichthyiformes; family Trachichthyidae; genus Hoplostethus; species Hoplostethus mediterraneus. Next base: position 271,750 of record JAXDDW010000239.1, read on the forward strand.
CGTACTGTACAGTAGTAGCTGATCTGTCTATCTATCTCTATCTTTCTGTCCTAGACCAGTTTACAGTACATTAGTGACTGCACTAGGCGCTCTCGGCTTACCGTTTTTGGATTTGATTTTCTTTATTTTCTACAGAGGAAGTTACATTGTTATCGTTTTTTTTCTCTGTTAATGTTTATAATGTTTTTTATTAAGACTATATTGTTGGTTATATTGGTATTCACTATTGACGATAATTGCTGTAGTTTTACATAGAAGGAAAACAACATTTTTCATCTGATGAAAATATTCGACTATTATACGTACATGGAACCATACTTTTACAGCGGCAGCCATTGTAGTCGTCCCCCATCATGCATTTGTGCAGCGGTGGTGCATCTGTCACCTCTTTCTTTACCAGAGTAGTATATCGTAACACAAAGCCGTTTCTCAAAGTTCTTAAAGTTACCAGACGTTGTGTTGTGAATTCCCATAGAACTTGATTTATCCAAACATTTCATGTCGCAGCAGTTGAGCGAGCATGCTGTATAGAGTGGGACTGTCCCAAATATGATTGATAGCACACAATTAAATTTGCAAATTGCACTACTTTTTTAAATCCAGACCTTAAGACCTTATTAATGCTACCTGGAATTGAAGTTAATCCTAATTTTGAAGCCAAAATGAAGAAACAAAGCTGGCAAAAGCAGGTTATTTATGATCCAACATAGCTGATAAAAGTTGTGAAACTGTAAATGGACAGAATAAGAAAAACGACACCAAGAAATGAAAAAATAAGACCTCTAATAACAATATTCAAGGCACTTTTATACTAAGGCCATACTTAAGTCCTTGGCTGACAAACTGGTTACAGGTTTGCATGCTGGATGTATTTTAGTTACTGAATGAAAACACTTCAAGTAACGACCACCTCAACATCACCGCGGTGAGACGCTAACATGGCTGCCATTGAAAACGGCCATGCCCAAACTCTTTCAATCAACTGCGTGATGAAAGCAATTTAATCTGGAAGGTCCGACAAACACCAAAACAACTGCTTGACATTCTCCTTGATAACTAAGGGCCATAAAAATGACGTAACGTAAACCAGTAACCGAAAGTTAAGACGATTATAACGCCAACTATTGTGATCATTTTAATATGCCTGTGTAACTATGGTTTTCTCATGTGTACTGTACGTGTTACCACCAACGGTCCACTCAGGTGCTCGGAGGACTTTCTCTAGAGTGGTTTTATCTATGGCTGCATTTACACAGCACACTAAAAGAGTTCATGTGTTTTCTTCCTGTTTAAACAGCCATTAGTGATCAGATCCACTCCACAAAGAGTGAAAAATCAAACATACCGAGAGAGAGTGAGTTGAAAGTGTGTTGTGCTTGACTCGTCCACAGTGTAATGTGGACTACATACCAAAAGATCAGGCAAAAAAGAAAAACACTGCCAGCTTTATATTGTCATTCTCCATCCTGTTGAAAAGACATCAGGATTCTGTCGCAGCACTGTAAGGGCAAAAGGCAGACATGTTAAAATGGATCACGGCGTCATCAAACCAGAAAAGGTCCTCACCAAAATACTTAATACTAACTTATAATGCAGGAATTTGTCCACTCATATTCTATTTACATACAACTTCAGTTTTCGTGAAGTCATTACAAATATATACTAAACCGCAAATTCATGTTTACATCAAATCATTTCACTTTTTTATTTTTAATCATCTTAGTGTTGATATTTTCCATTTAATTTCATTGCTTCCAATAGATTAAATATGATCATATCATTAAAATGGATTTGGGAAACCGAGTCCAGACCAGACATATATTTTCATACTGTAGCAAACTATTCATAACGAGTAACTAGTCTTCGTACATCTAACCTCCCATCGCAGACTCTCCCCGTTTTAATACAAATATACAGCTTCATTTGTTCTCCACCTTTTGTACAGATCTGGCCCTCGATTCCCCTCAAGCATTTTTGCGCTCTGGCAAGACTGGCGTAACGTTTAACTCCTTCCCAGCAGGAATTAGAATTTCACCACATTCAACGCCAACCCAACCAAGCACAAAACTTTTAAAATCTGATATTGTGACACAGAAAAAAAAAAATCCTAGTTAAACAGCTTTGGAAACTGTTTCCGAACTGAAACCAGAAAGACATGTAACTCCCTGTTTCAAAAAACCACACATTTCAGTCAAACTAATTCCGGTTTTAGTCAGCTCCACTGTTTCACTCGATTCTTAACTGTAACTATAACTATGGATTCGATTTGAGAACATCGATATAATAAAATGAAAACCCAGATTTGTAGCTGTGTAAATGCGGCTATGTCTGTTCCATTGGCTCTCAATGGAATAAACACGTTCCTTAGCGCTAAGATGCTTTTTTTTTTGGCGGGGAAACGTTGGCCAGAAACAATAATACAGATTCAATTGCGTGTTGATTTATTCTGCCTATCTGTGTATATCTGTGTATCGGTGATCCACTCCCTCTGCCTTCTCACACTCCCCATCAAGTCAGCCTACTTAAAGCTTCCTGTTCAAATCCGTTAGTCTGAGCTTTTTAATAAAACGTAGACGTTTTTTTTTCTTTCTCAGAGACGATGAATTTGCGAGAAAATCGAAGCATTAACAATGCACAATGCAAGTTCCTATTGCAATCATGAAATGTGAAAGTCACCAGAGGGTGAACGCAAAAGTTTCTGAAGGTTTTTTTAGTGGAAGAAATAGTCTGTTTTTATTTTTATTGTTCTTGATGTTTTATGAAATTCAACAGTTTCTCATTTATTTTTGATTGTTTGTCAATCACATTTGCCTTTTGTATTCCAAATATAGTGTATTTGAACCTCTGTCATTGGAGTATCATGTACAACTGTCAATCAAAAAAAAAAAGCTGCAATTTGTAATGTGCAATACTTTGTAGAAAGAGTATTTTTTTCATGCTGTTTTCCCAATAGGTGGTACTAACTTTGGAAGTAAGAGAATAGCCTGTGAATTCTTGAAAAACAAGAACATTGAACATGTCAGGGGCCAATTCAGTCGAAACTCGCCACAAAATGCTCTGCAGTTCCAAACCAAACCAAACCAAAACAAGCTATTCTGTTCAGATACCGCTATTCCATCTTGGATCTTGTGATTTGAAATGCACTGAGAATAAAACAATGATTGAACATTGTCAGAAAACATACTGAATTTTTCTGTTAAGTAACTTTTTTTTTTTTGTGTGTTAGTGTTTAGTTTGAGGGTTATGGGACGTAGTAACACTGCCACTAAGCCCACCATCCGTCTACCTATCCCTGCCTATCTGTCTGCTGCTGTGTTGCTGAAATTAGTCGGGGGTCCACTTTCCCAAAAGCACGTCGCCACCAAAGTTTTCAACATTTTCAATTAACAACGTGTTAGTAACATCTGCAGTGTCTAATCAATAACTCACATGGTTTATGAGGCTGAAGACACCATGAAATTGAGATTAGAGAGGCTGCTTTTGGGAAACCTGAACATCAGAAGCAGGAGAATTATCATCTACTATACCAGAGTTACACCATATCACCAGGGCCTTCTGGTAAAAAAGTGTATGCAATTTCAATCTATGGAAACGATGCCCCCCCCCCCGCCCCGTCCAGCCCTGCAACCTTAAGTTCTTAACCCTCCTAGTGCTTTATCAAAGAAACTGAAAACCAAATGACAGACGGCATCTACACAGGAACAGACAATCGGGAGTTTCGGCTCCATTGTTTCCTCCATCTGCTTCTTTTCATCACCGGTTGACGCGTAAACACCATCACATCTGCCTGATCCGGGATCAGGTTGCCTGTTCCTGTGTAAATGCAGCCTTAGAAGCAACGTTAGACCGCTCAGATGTGACTTACAGGCTATGTAGAGGTGACGCAACATCGCTCTTATCACTGCAGTCGCCGTTAGCCTGGCCATGAAGGCAGAGACCTGGGGCTCCATTTCTCAAAAAAGAAAAGCGGCAAGATCATCTCTGTTTTGTGGTTTGAAATCGGAGAAGGTTTTAATAGCCTGCTACCCTGCAGTACCCCTTTCCAGTACTGCAGAATAACCCGAATATACAGGAAAATAAGGATTTTTGGCCCTACAATTCAGATTTTGACCAGTCCAATCTCCTTAAGCTTTTCAGCCCCAACATACAAATTGAAAAAACTTTCCCTGACCCAAACAAAGGAAAACATTGGGTAAAAAAATAATCGGGATTAATTGACATCATGATCACAATCATTCGTCATCATTTTTAGTGTCTAAATTTATGTGTAACTGTAAGAAAACAAAATTTGTTTTATTCACTTTTATTTGTTATATCTGCTTCTTAACTGTTGCACATCTTAACTGTGGCCGTTCCCAAAAGAATGTAACGAAATGTAAGGTTTCAGTATTAAGTTATATGATTAATGTGAAAACTAAAATTGTGATATGTAGTCCACCATTAATCGTTCAGTTTAATCCCCAATGAAACAGTTGAAACAGTCCAGCGACCCAAAGGCATCTTTATGGACATCTTGGCTCCGGTCACTTTCAACTGAACCAAGATAAACTTCAGGGAAACTTCGGCCATGATCAGAAATTTAAGAATCAATACTTCCAGTTAAACTGCGCTCACAATGGAACAATGTTGATCTCAGTGCTAAGGCTTCTGGGAAATGGAGTCCCGCTCATCTTCCCCATCCTGTCTGTCGATAGACTCATTCTTATCATGGTCTCCAGTGACAACGCATCTCTCTGTCCTGCATTATACCGCATACCAGCCCTTCCTTTTTGAGAATGTACAAGGGGAAATGTTTTTCATTCTTGGAGAAGAAAAAAAAACATTTTTAAAAGAATTTGAAAGGTTTTATTTTTCATTTCTATGGCTAACCTGTAAGCTACAAAAAATGATGATGTGTATTTAAACAGGTTTTACAAAGATGTAAAACTTTTTTTATTTCTTAATAAAAAATTTGTCTTCGGAAAATGAGGCGTCTGGTCCTTATGTTCTGTGTGGTGGTTCACACACACACACACACCCTGAACATTTCATTCAACTTAGCTCTCCTGGGACTCATTAAGCCCCGACAACATAAACTGTAATCCTAGAAGGTACAAGGTTTCAAGTATTAACGCTAAACACGCTACAGACTCCAGACCAGCTGAAGTGAAGACCCAGTGACGCTGCTGGATACAACTTCAATTATAGAATATTTTCCCACCAACCCAGAAACAGGGTGGTGATTGATAGAGACTGAGAGAGAACTCAACTCATTTTCCCAGACTGGGCTGGTATTTTCTCTCAGTGTTGCATCTCTCTCTCTCTCTCTCTCTCTCTCTCTCTCTCTCTGTGTGTTTGTATATATATACATATATATAAATAAATAAAAATATATATACATACATATATACACACACATATATATGTGTGTGTGTATTGGAGGAGTCCAACACTGTGACAACTGCAAGTGTTAGGAATACTACTAAATACCACTACTACTATTACTACCACTTCTACTGCTACCACAACTACTACTACTTCTACTACTATTACTATTACTACCAGTACTACTACTACCACCATTATTACTACAACTACTATTAATAATACTACTACTACTAATACTATCACTACTAATATTACTGCTACTACTACTACTACTACTATTACTTCCACTACTATTAATACTACTACTACTACTACTACTATGACTTCCACTGCTATTAATACTACTATTACTGCTACTATTACTTCCACTACTATTAATACTACTACTACTACTACTATTACTTCCACTATTAATACTACTACTACTACTATTACTTCCACTATTAATACTACTACTACTACTACTACTATTACTTCCACTACTATTTATACTACTATTACTGCTACTATTACTTCCACTACTATTAATACTACTATTACTGCTACTATTACTTCCACTACTATCAATACTACTACTACTACTACTACTATTACTTCCACTACTATTAATACTAGTATTACTGCTGCTATTACTTCCACTACTATTAATACTGCTATTACTGCTGCTATTACTTCCACTACTATTAATACTGCTATTACTACTACTATTACTTCCACTGCTACTAATACTACTACTACTACTATTACTTCCACTACTATTAATACTACTATTACTGCTACTATTACTTCCACTACTATTAATACTACTACTAATATCTCTCTTCAACAAAGGCTCTGTGAACCAGTTGGATGCAACTGTTCCTAACATCAACCGTGACACATCTGATACCATTACAATCCTTCCTTTGCTCATCATCACTCCTCCAACATGGCGGCGTGTCCCCCGTAACCAGCGGTAACCACTGTCCAGCCCTGTGACAGGCCTCTGTCGTGAAAAATACAAACAGGACAGTAAGCAAGATGCCTCAGTCTGGCTGGTGATTGATAGAAAGACTGAGGGGGCGATGAACTTTCCCAGACTCTGACTGGAAGCTAGTAAACACATCAGTCAGAGAGACAGAGAGTTGGTTGGAGAATGTTCAGACGGAAAACTGAGATCTCTGTCTGTGAAAGTCCAACATCAGTGAGGACGGGGAGTAAATGTCCCCAGAGTTGACGTGAAAATGTTTTGTCTTGTTAGCGATCAAGGAACAGAAGGTGATTTTAGTGCCGTGAATGCAACACATAATGTCATCCCTCCTCTCTTTTCCACGCTCCCTTGTCTCTCTCTGCTGTTAACTGTTCAATTAAAGCAAAAATACTCTTAATCTTACAAAAAGGAGGAATAATACTAAACATCCTGGCGAGCCTGCACAAGATAACACATCCCACCTTTTCCAAAAAACTCTACCTCAGTCACTCACCTCTTTTAAAAAGAGAAATAAGATACGAAAATGAATTTTGGTCTAAATATGAAGAGTTATTATTAAAGGTCCTCAAAGTTTCCATGCACATCTCCTCGGAGGCCTCGGGGAACTCCTCACTGTTGGTTACTTGTAATGTTATTTATCTCTTATTCTAAGAGTACTAAATAAGGATGAGAGTTTTAACGGTCTGCAAATATCTCCTGCTATTTTCCAACTTTGCTGAGAAACGTTCTATAGGAAAATATCTATTATTATTTTTATTGCTCCCATGTGACTCAGTAAAACCCCCCTGCTGCTCGGCGGAAGCAGAGCTGATGTTGGAGGCTGAAACCTGCTGTTGATGAACGAGATGAACGTTCATGTTGCTGTTGTTTCCCTGCCGGTCCGCGGGGAGCTCATCCATCCCGGCTTTAAATAAACGGCGTTGCGGAGAAACAAAAAGTCAGCGCTGACATTCCCATTCTCCGCCTGCCAGCTCCTCTCCGAGAATAGACTTCACTGCCGAGAACTTGTGTCTCTTTCCGTTTTATCTCGGAGACAGCTTGTTGGCGTGTGTGATCCGCACGGAGCAAAAAGCAACAACAGATTTATATTTTTTTGGGTTGTTTTGCGTCATCGGCTGTGCCTGTGTTAGCTTGTTTTTTCCCATCTAAATGAATACGTCTGCACACAAGCTGTACATTAACATTTTACATTTTACATTTTCTGCGTTTAGCTTTAGCGGTGTTCAGCAGGACACCGGGTCGCAGGGATTGAACCTGGGACTGACCTGGCTACTTTACCATGTAATCCATTGTGAAATTAAACTAACTTTTCCCGGTAAAAGCAATTTTGAATGTATCTATCATAAAACACAATAATATATATAACCAAATCCGGTTGTTTTTTTTAACCTTTATTCATCCAGGGAAAGTTGACTGAGCACGTATGTTCTTTTTCTTAACGCCCTGCTGCACTTTCACACAGTTACACAGTCATTGTGTAGTTTTCTCCCAGTAAAACAGCTTCTACTACTGAGTAGCTAGCCTAGAGCAACTCCACCCTAAAACTCTTTAACTCTGTATGCAAACAACTATCCATCTGTATGCAAACTGGATCCATTTTGCTGTTTGGTGGCAGATTTATCTTATGACGAGGTGACGTCACGTTGCGATATTTCCAGTTTGATATCAGAAAATGTTTCATGGATCTAAAACATCAACGGTCACCGTCAGGTTTTGGTGTCAGCCAATCAGAATCAAAGAGCAAGGCTTCCTTCTAGACAGACGATCAACAATCGTACAGGAGAAATCCATCAGAGGAGAGGAGAGAGACCAATTTCTCCACTGACAGTAGCCAAGAGAGACCAGAATGCAATACAGTCATATTGGGTTTTGAGGAAGGGACGTGACTTTGTTTTCTTGACTGGTGTCGTGGCAAGAAATAAACTTGCACTGTCTAGGTGGTGAGAACAGCTCAAAAAAGCATTACACAATACCTGTCCTTCTCCTTTAATGCTTGCAAGCATGAGCCACCAAGAGAGCGCTCCAGTTCAACAGTTACAACAGCATTAGTCTTACAGGGTGTCGTCTTGTTTCTAGTTGTTTTCATCTGGCATGTTCAGTCACAAGATGGATCAGGAACCAGCCCGCCCTTCGTTATCTTTTTCCACATGATGAAAGTTATAGCATAGACGGTGCCTGTCTGCGATCGCCTGTTAAATGTCAAAGGTAGGTCACACGCTATCAAAGACCTTACTCCTCTTCAGCTCAGTAGTTTTCCACTGGCTGCTTAACTAGTCAAGGCACCTTCTCTGGGGGTTGTCGAAAGGCATTCTGGGAAATGTAGGAAACCCCTAACTGACACTTGAAATGACAAACAGTAGAACAGGTGAGAGCGTTTCTCACTGCTGTTCCTCTTTGATCCTTTAGAATCTAGAGGGGGAAAAAATTAACAGCTGTGCGGTGTCTGTGGCATCTGTGCTCTCATCACATGCAATCGAGTAAAAATATCTGACACTTGATGTTTTAGGCTAGCTGACAAGTCTTCGATTCGCCGCACAACTGTGTTTCTGGACATGCTAACGTTGTTGAATTCCTGCATTTTTTCTGGGCACATTATTCCTGCGACTTTAGTCAGGCACTATTTTATGAAGTCACCACCTGAGAAAGGTTTCCCGTGTCGGGCAATGAGTTGAGCTACCTCGCAGCTGGCTATTGTGGCATTTTAAAATGTGCCGCAGTTGGCCCGCGGGCCATAGTTTGGACACCCCTGCTCAAGATGAATGTTCAACTGGTAAGACAGGGGCAACTGCTTTGAGACCGACATCAGCTTTGAGACCCATGATGAGAAATCCGGTTTGGGTGTGTCTTCAAGCTGAACCTACAATAATGCTGTTGCAGCCTTTATGCACAATGTGTGTGTACATCTTGAAGCCTGATCCATACACACACACACACACACACCACACACAGATATATACACTCACAGTAGCACAGATCATATAAAAGTGAGTCATATGAGACGTATCAAATAATCACACACCGTCACCCAGCATAAAATTAGACATTTGATTTTATTTTTATTTTCTCATGTTTTTCTCTTGTTCTTCTCGAAAAGAGAAGTATAGCAGTACACTCTTTGATTCATAAAAAAAACGAAAAAAACAAACAAAAACAACCGACAACAACAAAGTTATACATTTTATTTCCCTTTTATAATTTCTGTTTTGTCCCGTGTTTTGGAAGAGAAATATTGTCATAGAAAAATACTATATTACATAGAATAGAACTTTACACAGTCTGAAAAAAATACACAATATCAACGCATACGTTATTAAGGGCCCAATCCGGAATCGGAAAGCCTTGACGCCACTTGTTGCCACTCCCTCTGAAATGGCTTCATGTTAAAATAAAGGCGGAAAAATGGTCAAAGAGATGTTGGGTGTATTACCTGTAGGCTTTGACTGACAGGCAACGAAAGTCCTTGTGTCACTTCATGAAATATAAAACAAAATAATGTAGATACTTAGTATAGATGGGGACACCATCAACACACTATTGGCAACTTGTTGAAAAATGATCCATTAGTTTTCTCTCTAACACAACAAAATTTATTTTTTATTTGCTAGCAACCATGGCCGGAACCATCATGGAGGCCCAGTGGAGATAATTCAAAATATATAAAAATGGGGGGAAAAAGAGAGCTAGCTGAACCAGGTTGTTGTGGTGTGTCTGTAGATCATCCAGTAACGTTCTCAGTAAAAGTGAACAGTGTGATCAGGTAGATTTGTCTCCAAATGTAGGTTACTGTGACTCAGTAAAATGTCTTGTCTTTAGCCCTAGTCTCTACTACAGTTAACATGGGGCTACTAGCCACTGCTAACGCTAGCTTCTACTAGATACATTAGCTAGTGTGCTAATCAGATGTGTTAACAAGACAGTGATGGTTAGCTTATCAGATACTATGGTTAGCTAGCTAACAAGCTACATCATCTAAACACTAAATCAATCACATCAGTGATGAAATGATCAGTTCCCAGACAAAAGTAGCAAAAAAATGATCCCACGTCTATTGAATTCTGTTGAGATGGACTATCAGCTGTTCACAAACACTTTTGCCCAAGAGCTGAGGACCTCCAATATGGCCGCCAGAGGGTGTGTTGCATTTCCTGAAAGCCTTCTATGACCTCTGACTTACACAAACAAGCAACTGAACAATGAACAATTTGACGGCTAGCACAAGAGAGTCTCCGGTGTCATCTTTCGAGTGTCTCCAAAATGGGTTTAGAAATATAAGAGTGACCGAATGACTTTCGTTGCATTTAACAAATCAATACTCGTGACCCGTGGGAAGAGGTAGCCATTGTGGAAGCCCCACTCCCCTGCGGCACTGTTGCTGCACCCCCAAGAGGAACTGGTTCGAGAATCACACAGTGCT